>QKWP01001268.1:91319-114241 GCA_003550325.1 Gigaspora rosea | reverse complement strand
TTTTTTTTTTTTTTTTTTTTTTTTTTTTTTTTTTTTACACGAACTTTACATATACATATCTTATTTTGCATAATTTATATTTATTAATTCACAACGAAATGCAAGTACATTTAACAACTTCTATTCTAACTTCTATATATCTATTCTAACCTTACTAATAAACTGAACCCTAACTAGAATCATAACCCTAACCCGAACCCGAACCCTAACCCTACTTTGGAATCCTAACCCGAACCCGAACCCTAGCCCTACTCTAATCTCTGGTCAATACACTACGCTATGATGCAACAATGTAATTAAGCACCAAAGAAGTATCAATAACACTGAAAACCACGGCGAAACCACAAGCACCAATGACTCAAAGCCAACAAGCACCAATGACGAAAAAAGCCAAAGCAAAGCAAATCCACAAGTACCAACAATACCGAAAAAACTGGTCAATATACTATAAAAAACAAAAAAAAAAGAAAACGAAAGAAACCACAAGACAAGACAAGACAACTTCAGAAAAATGTGAAGAACACTTATCGGAGATAGGACCCCAGACATGTAGTACAGAGGTCATACATTACGCATTTCAGCAAAAACCCCCGAAATTTGAAAAGCAAAAAATCAGTTTTTGGCAATTATCTTGGCATCCAGTGGTCCAATTTGAATGAACTTTTTTTAAAATGAAGCTCTCAGTGAGGCGTATCCAACAAAAAAAAGTTCACTCAATTCTGATTACTGGATCAAAAGTTATTTAAATAAATAGATTTTGTCATTTTCAGCAAATTAGGTCAAAATTGGCCAAAATCCAGTTATGACCTATATGAGAGATGTCTGGGGTCCTCTGGAGATTCATGCAGGAACACCCAACAAAAAATGTACAGCAACACCCAACGAAAAACGTACAGACCACCCAACGAAAAACGTACAAGACCACCTAACAAAAACATATACAAGTTCACTACCAGAGAAAGGTATATCCACAAAGTTGGAAAACCAACGACGAAAAAAGCCAAGGCGAATCCACAAGTACCAATGATACCAAAAAAAACTGGTCAATATACTACAAAAACAAAAACAAAAAAAAAAAGAAAAAGAAAACGAAAGAAACTACAAGACAAGACAACTTTGCAAAAAAGTGCAAGACCATCTATCAGAGAATCGTACAGGCCACCCAACGAAAAACATACAGGACCACTAAACGAAAATTACATGCAGGACTACCTAATGAAAAACATACAAGACCACCTCACGGAGACACTAAAAATCCACCCACCAGAAAAACGTTACATCTACTATGTTGAAAAAACATATAAGAATGCTAAAGAAACACAGACGATCACGTAAGACCACTCGCTAAAAACTCCAATGGCGACACCAATGACAACACTAGCGACGACACTTGAAATGACACCTTTTATGACACCACAATGACGACAGCAACTAAAAAAAAAAATTAATAAACAAAAGAAAAAAAAAACCAAATCAAAACAAAAAAAAAAATTAATTATTTTAATGATCTTGATCTAATTTATATGCATGCACATAGTGGTGCATGGCCAAACGGGTGCAAGGAAAACATTTTCCCTAAAAAAAATTAAAATGTTTATTAGTTAGGGTTAGGGTCCAAACTAGTATTAATATTAGGTTAGAGGGTGCATATATATATGCAAATTAAGCGCTAAACTAAAAACTTTTAATTAGAAGCCCAAGACTAGTTAATTTAATGAAATTTCAAGTTATTTAAAATTTTTGAATTTTTTTGTAATTTTTCCTAATTTTTCATTTATTTTGTTACACAAGATCCTGTGATCTAATTGGCCAATATATTAATCTGCAATATAGCAACCTGCGATATTTATCAATCTCCTTTTTTAATTCTATTTTAAATTTTTTTTAAATTCTTTTTTATTTTTTAATAAATTATTTATGAAAATTACTTCGATTCACAGGCTATGAAATTCACACACCCATTTTAAAAAGTTTTTAATTAAAGTTAGAGTTAGGGTTAGGGTTAGGGTTATAAAAATAGCAGCTTTTATAGTAAAATTTAGCAAGGAATTTTTTTTTTTTGTATAAAAAAAAGTAGTATTATAAGCTAGATTTTGCGTTATAAGTAATTTTTTGATTTTTTCGTAATAAAACTTTGTTTTTTGTTACACAAAGAAAATTTGCAGATCGTGCTAATTTTGCAAGTTTAATTGGCAGATGCAGGGCTATAAATTTCACAACCTGTTAAAATTAGCAATACTCATTATTTATTTATATTATCATATGTTTTATTTATTTTTATTTTATTTTTTGTTTTTGTTCTTTTTTTTTTAATTTTTTTATTTATTTTAAATTTTTATTAAACATTTTTTTTTTAAATTATGTATTTTTTATTTAAATTATTTAAATTATGGAGTTGTCTTGGAGCCACCCCAGGTGGCAAATTATTTTTGCCACTCTAGTGATCAGCCAATCAAATTCGATCATATGCACTTATTTTTTTAATAAAAAAATATCGTGTAATGAATAAAAAAATACAAAAAAACCATAATAAAAATGTAACGAATGACGAAATCATATCACCTAATTTATTTATTAAAAAAAGTAATGAAACCATATTACTGAATTTATCGAATTTATTTATAAAAAAAAAGAATAAAATATAACAAAATCGTATTACACTTATAGTAAAAATACATCGCACTGTCGCAAAAAATTCTCAACATAAACGAACAACAAATAGCGCAATTTACAAAAAACATCAACAGTACAACAACTTCACAACGATACCATACCAAAAACTGCGACTCCAATAACTTCAGTAATAACGGCTCCAACGGCGAAATCATACCCAGAAGAAAGAGAAGCAAATATTAAGAAAAAAAAATATCCATCTCCAAGACAAAGAAAATGGGGACTCCAATAATTCCAGTAACGACAGCTCCAACGGCAAAATCACACCCAGAAGAAAAAGAAGCAAATATATAAGAAAAAAAACTGCCTCCAAGACGAAAAATTTACCTGAGACCTCTAGTAGCGACAGCTCCAACGGTGAAATCAAACTCGAAGAAAGAGAAGCAAATATATAAGAAAAAAATCCCGTCTCCAAGACAAAGAAAACGGCGACCCCAATAACTCCAGTAATGTCGGCTCCAACAGTGAAATCAAATCTGAAAGAAAGAGAAGCAGTAAATATATAAAAAAAAAATGACTCCAAGACGAAAAACTTACCCGAAACCTCCAGTAATAATGGCTCCAACAGCGAAATCAAACTGAAAGAAAGAGAAGCAAATATATAAGAAAAAAAACTGCCCAAGACGAAGAAAACAGCAACTCTAATAACTCCAGTAACGGCAGCTCCAACGGTGAAATCAAACCCAGAAGAAAGAAAAGCAGTAAATATATAAAAAAAAATAAACTGATTCTAAAAAGAAAAACTTACCCGAAATCTCTAGTAACGACAGCAACAATGGCGAAACAAACCCGGAAGAAAGAGAAAAAGTAAATATATAAGAAAAAAAAACTGACTCCAAGATGAAAAACTATCCTGAAACCTCCAGTAACGATGGCTCCAATAGCGAAATCAAACCCAGAAGAAAGAGAAGCGCAGTAAATATATAAGAAGAAAAAAATAACTACAAAATGAAAAACTTACACGAAACCTCCAGTAATAACGGCTCCAACGGCGAAATTACACCTGGAAGAAAGAGAAGCTGCAGTAAATATGTATAAAGAAAAAAAAACCAAAACAAAGCAGATCTAATCTAAAAAAAAAAATAATAAAAACTTATCTGATTGGCTGATCTGTTGGTAGGGGTAATAAAAAAATATTTACTACCCGGGGTGGCACCAGGACTTTTCCTTAAATTATTTATAAGGAGTTATCTATATATCGCATAGTGCGATACTCTTATTTATCGCCCAACCAATCAAATTTAAGAATCAGGTATTAACATAAAAAATACAAAAAACTTAAATCAAAATTTTGCTTAGGAAACAGCCCTTCGTGTTCTAACAAAAAATTTTCTTGCAAAATTTTGATATAAACTATGCATTACTCTAACCCAAGACCGAACTTACTCTAACCCTAATTAATGAAGTAAACTGTTTTGTTTTTTTATTGTTTTATCTTACATTACACCTGTCCTTATAGAGTGCGATATATAATTGTATCGCATGGTGCGATACATATATTTTTTCTATTTATAAATTATTTATTATTTATTTAAATTATTTATAAATTTTTTATCATATATGTACAGTACGTATTAAACTAATATGATCAGCAATCATTTTTCAAATTGGCGATCAAACTGTATTGGATATAAATATTTTTTTTCTATTTTGTTTATTTTATTTTTTTTTGTTATTATATTTAAAAGTCTTATTACCAAAATAATTGCATGTTATTTCAAGTAAGCTTTTATAATAGTCAGATTAGTTCTGCGACTTTAACCGATTTTCAAAGATTTGTTAGATTTATTTATGGTTGTGGAATATTTTTTATGTGGTGGTAAATAATATGTCAACATTATTGGAGCCCGAAGATACTATAGCTTATACTAAAGATAAGTTTCTAGTTTCTTGCATTTGCTTACCGTATATTCCCGAAAATAAGCTACCTTTTTTTGGATGATTTTAAGACCAAAAAATCGAGGATAGCTTATTTTCGGGTTATACAGGTTTTTTAAAGATTTATCCCGATAGCAGAGGTAGCTTATTATCAGGTGTTATTATAAATGAGATTCGAACCGGTTTTGTACATATATATCTGGCATGTGCATTACTAAAATACCATATATATGTACATATACATACCCTTTTTTTATCATGAAATATTTCAGAATCGACCTCTGATAGTCTTTTTTTTAAGTCCTAATGTTAATATGGTGTTCAGCTAATTTTTTTTATTAGATTTTTATTTGAAAGATGAATAGCATATCGAGATTAGCAGCTGCACTGATTTTAAAATATTTTTTTTTATTTTTAACGTTTTTTTTATTTTTAAACGTTTATTTATTTTTAAACTTTTTTTTTATTTTTTAAATGTTTTTTTTTAAATTTTTTTTCTACTTTTTTTTTATTATTTTTATTTTTTTTTATTAAATTTTTTATTAAATTTTTTTTATTTATTTAATTTTTTTTTATTACGGTATTTTTTTTTTAAAATTTTTATTATTTCAATTTTTTTATTATTATTATTTTTTNCTTTAGATAAACAGATTATCTAGATCCAAACACTAGGAAATATGGGTAAAGTGGCAGACATGTGAATGTTGATTGTTGGTTAAAAAGGAACGTACAAATCCAGGTCAACTATATAAATGGGAATATAGAAGGCTCTGGTGGGTTTTAGCTATGGATAAAAGGTTTATAGCCTGAAGTCCTAGTCTCAATACTTGTATATAATATGTATATATTTATGGCACTACCAAATGTCAATCTACTTAAATATCAATAAAGTTTGGGGCAGAAGCTACACCTCTAATATTAAAAAAAAATATATATATTAGATTTTATTATATACAGATAAGATTAGGTACTGAATTTTTTTCTATTAATTATTGTAGCTAAGTTTATATGCATTTGAATTACTATAATTTTTTAAAAGTTATTGTAAAAATTTTTTTGCAAACTTGCTTATTCTCCTATATATAACTAAAGTTAAGTTAACCTTCATTAAAATTATTATGAATTTTATAAACAAATAGACCAATTCATGAAATTGCCAATATAGGATAATTTAGCTATCAAAATGTTCATCTCAATAAGACAATTCTAATAAGTACAAAATTGTTAAAATCCAATCACAAGATCCTGAGAACGCTCAAGTTTTGGTGCATTTTAATAGTATTTTTTTAAATTACTATAAAAACATCTTTAACATTGAATAACTTGTATTCTACTGATCTGTTTTGGGCGATTTAGTCACCAAAATGATCAACTTGATGCAATGATTTTAACAAGTTCAAAATTAGTTAACCCTGATCACAGAAACCTGAGATCGTTAAGGATCAGTATAATATAAACAATCAACTAAAAAATGGGTTTTACATATAAAAACCTAATTTTAGTTGATTCTACTTCATACTGATCCTTAACAATCTCAGGTTCCTGTAATCAGAGTTAAATGATTTGGGCTTGTTAGAATCATTGCATCAAGGCCCAAAACAGATCAAGTTATTCAATGTTAAAGGCATTTTTATAGTAATTTGAAAAAATATTATTAAAATTGCACAAAACTTGAGCATTCTCAAAATTCTGTAATTGGATTTTAGTGATTTTGTACTTGTTAGAATCATCTCATAGAGCTGAACATTTTGGTAGCAAATTATCCTAATTGGGTCAGTAGATCAAGAGATATCAGCAATTCCGTAAATCGGTCCATATAAAAATTATAGTAAACAATTCTTTTAAAATTATCTGAATCAATATTTAGTTGTAAATTATGGTGCAAGCATTTTTAAATCAATATATAAAATATATGGGTAGTCTCGTCACTTCTGGACGAAAAAATTAATAGTTCAAAGTTATTATATAATAAAGTTTTGATTTTTATGAGTTAAAATTTTAAAAAAAATTATATATAATATTAAACATATATATAATTTATTTATAAAAAAAAATTCTATAAATTATTAATTTAATATTTTTAAAAAAATTTTTAAAATTGTTTGATTTTTAAAATAAAAAAAATTAAAAAATTAAAATTTCTAGTATTTTTAAAATTTACCCAATCAAAATTAAGTATATTTTTGTAATAATTCGCAAGTGCCTTGGTGTAACTATCAAGAACAAACCTGCAAAATTTCAAATAAGGTTATTATCCCTTAAACTGTAATCTAGGCAAATTTGCCTGGATTTTTTTAAAAATATTACAATTTTTTAAATAAAATAAAAATTTATTAAGTATATGGGGTATACTTTATTTATAGAATATATATATATTTTTTTTTTTTGTGTTAAGGTGAGGTTGTGCCTCTGGTCTTTTATTAAAAGTATATTGATCATTACAATATCGCTGTACAATCTTTTATATACTATCTACTGAGCACTGAAACTTGGACTAATTTAACCATGACCTAAACCTACCAGAACCTTCCATATTCCCATTTATATGGCTGACCTGGCTTTGTACGTCCCTTTTCAACCAACAATTGGTATTCACATGTCCGCCACTTTACCCACACTACCTAATATCATTACTTCCAATTTGGTATCAGTTGCCAGGTAGGCGCTTTATGCTTCCAGATTGGTATACCTGAGTTTCCTACTGGCGTACTTCTCGGGAGTTCGTATTTCAAGCCATGCAGCTGCCTCTACCACATTGGGTAAGTATTTCAAGCCTGCATGCTGCCGCAACTAGCCGATTTTCCTGCACTTCAGGGCCCTGGATTTAGCGTTCCGAATTCGGTAATGTGCAAACGACTGTACTTCCCGCTATGGTAACGAGTGACTAGGCATGTTTCGCAAATGCTTCTAGCTATCAGGTATAGTTGGATGGCATCATGAGGTTCTGGCGAACCATGATGTACTCTATATGCACTTATACTTGCTTATCCTGTATTGGTGGTCCCAGCCCCTTTAGCGTCCGAGGACTCCTATATGGGTACGTCTAGAGCCCATTAGGCCTTGACACGTACACGCCTCTATGCTTCTACTTCTTATTGGCCATTAATTATAGAATATTTTCTTTAAAATATATTTTATAAACTTTATTATAAAAATTTTTTAAAATTATTAATAAACTTTAAAGCAATACAAGTATAAAGTTTTTATTTAAACTTTTTCTATAAAATTTTTCTTTAGGTTTTCTTAAATTTTATATGTTCCTGTCTATAAAAAAAATTTTCACTTCTAATACAAGTCCTAATTTTTACAAGTAAATCACAAAAGTTGCAATAATTAAAATTGTAATCCTTTTTATAAACTATATCATTCTATTAAATCAGGAAGCTAGAGCTAATATTTATAGAGTTCGCCAAGAAAAAGTAAATAAATTTTTTTGAACAAAAAATTTTTTAAAATTTGTCTATTTTTAGCTTATTAGCAACCTAAACTTTCTTTCTTATAATATAAAATTAAATACTACTATAATATAATCCTTATTCTCAAATATTATCAAAAAAAAATTTAATTAAATATCTTAAGTTTTAAAAAATATAGATCATAAGCATATTTATAGCAATTTTCCAGGCAAATTTGTCTGGATTTGTTTACAGTTTAAGGGATGTAGAAAAAAAGTTATAGTATAATTAATAATACTAATTTAAACTAATTTACTACTATTTTATACAGTAAAAATAATACCTATTTTAGGTTAAAAAAGTTAAAAAATCAATATATTTTTAAATTTTAAAAATTTTATATACATATATATATAAAATAATCCTTTAAACTCTAATTTTAAACTGATATTAACTAAAAATTTATTGATTATAAATTTTATTAATTTGTCATATAAGTATATATTATACTAAAAAATAGTATATTTATTATATTTACTAGATTTTAACCTATAAACTATATTAATAACAAATATTTTAAATTTTAAAAATTTTTATTATATATACAAAAATATCACTAGAATTATTTTTTTTTATAAAAAAATATAGTTTGTATAATAAAAAAAAATACAACAATTTATAAATATATAAACTACCTATCAGCTATTATTTTTTAATATATAAATTAACAATAAAAAATATTTAATTTTTATATAATAAATTTATATTTGTAGCTTATATACTTTTCCAAAAGATATATTTAAAATAACAATATTTAAATAAAATATTATTTATAAATATTTTTAACTTGCTATATTAATATATGATATGTCAGAAGTGACGAAATGATCCATAGTTAGTATGGGATTTAGTATTATAGTTGGGACATAGCGCGATATTGGGATAGTATTAGGATGTGAAGTTGAAATTGGGTTTACGTTAATTTGTATTTATTTTTTGTATTTTTTTTTTAATTTTTTTTTGTATTTTTTTTTAATTTTTTTTGTGATTACGGGTTGCTATATGAATATTTGAACTTATTGTTTTAATAAATAAAAAATTAGCTAGCATTTAATTAGGTGAACATATAGTAATTTTTTATTATTCGCTTTTTGTTTTTTTATTTTTTACAATCTGCGCAGATTATTGAATTGTTAATTGTTAAAGATCTGCGCAGAAAATTAAATCTGCGCAGAAAATAAAAAAAAATTTTTTCAACTATTACTAGCAGGGTCGCAAATCTGCATTAATTTTTAATAATTGTTTTTTTTTTTAAAAAAATCTGCACAGATCTGTACTATAAAAACTTTTCTAATATATAAATGATATATTAAAAAATAAAAAATCTTCACATTTACAAATTGTATTTTTATTAATAAAATCGCGTCAGGGACAGTAATTTTCTATGTTTTACAAAAAACCACAGAATCTCTTTTAATCACAGCCAACTACAAAAATCACATTTAGTTACTACAAAATATCACAGAATTCTACAAAATGTTTAAAATACCACAGAATTATTAAATATTGTAGGGGTTGGCCAATAAATTCAAGGCGGGCATCGGGACTTCCGGAAAGGTAGACACTAAATTAATGAAATTACGAGCGTGTTTTTCAGGGTTACGGAATTATATGGTTTAGGAAAATTTTGATAAACAAATTTTTATTTATAATCACGTTAAATCACAGAAAGAATAAAATAGCACCTATTACAAAACTGCACAGAAATTGGTAAAAGGCTTATTACATTAAATCACAGAATTTGTTTTAACCATATACAAAATTTAGTCTTAACTACCACAGAAAATCACTGATTATTTTACTCATGTTTATTTATCAAAAGTAACAAAATTCTGGTGTTTTTAAATGAATTTTAAACACTATTATTTAAAGATTCTTTATTATTTTTTTTTAATTCTTATTGATAACTTGGATAACTTCTTGATTGTAATTTTATATTATTTGCTATGACTGCAGCTTGTGCAACTGGCACTTTGGGGATCACTTTGGTTTGCTTTAAAATTTAAATGCATTTGGAAATCTTCAATTAAACTAGTATTTTAGAGTAGAATTAATTATATGTATATAAACCCTAATTTAATTTTACTAGAAATTCTAAACTTCATTTCTACTTATGTTTAAGATGGTCAAGTTTCCTAAATGCAGCTTATAGAGGTCAGGCTTTTGACAGCTTGCATTTGAAAAACAAAAAATTTTGTATTTATAAAAATCTAGAATAGAAAGACATTGAATTTAGAAAGTTAAATTAAAAGAGCTTAACTGTTATTTATTATTATTGTAATTGGCTATCAATCATCCAGATAAGGATAGGAATCATATAGAGTGTCGTCAACTAAAAGGGCCCATTTTTACAATTTTTTGAAAAATGGGTTTTTATTAAATTCATATAAATTTTGACATGATTGACATTTTTCAATTATAAACGAAAGTTGAGTTGCATAATAAAAAATCGAGATAATGTAAAAGAAAAATTACACGAGGCTACGTAGGGCCAACACATCACGAGATTACCCGATAGTCACCTGTTACCTTTAACCAATAAAACTCGTGAAATTTGATTAATCCCGGATCAGTCCGAAAATCAAAACAAATGATTAAACTCAATTATCTCAAAATAAGACATATGTAAAAATGGACCCTTTTAGTTGACGACACTCTATATAGTCATTAGTTGATTAGTCGATGCTTAGTCGACTAATCGACTAAATTTTTTTATAGTCAGTTGATCGATTAGTCGATTAGTCGGATTAAACTCAATTATCTCAAAATAAGACATATGTAAAAATGGACCCTTTTAGTTGACGACACTCTATATAGTCATTAGTTGATTAGTCGATGCTTAGTCGACTAATCGACTAAATTTTTTTATAGTCAGTTGATCGATTAGTCGATTAGTCGATTAGTCGACTAGTCGATTAGTCAATTAGTCGATTAATTGATTAGTCGATTAGTTGATTAGTCAATTAGTCGATTAGTTGACTAGTCGATTAGTCGATTAGTCGACTAATCGATTAGTCGACTAATCAATTAGTCGAATAATTGACTAGTCGATTAGTCAACTAATCGACTAGTCGATTAGTTAACTAATCGATTAGTTGATTAATCAATTAGTTGATTGGTCAATTAGTTAATAAGATTAATCATCTATTTCATATTTTTATTCTATATTCCTAATATTCATTTTCTTTATATATTTATTAACTAGCCAATTAATCAACTAATGATTAATCAACTAATCAACTAATCAACTAGTCGATTAGTCAATTAGTCAATTAATCGATTAATCATAGTCAACTAATTAACTAGTCAATTAGTTGACTAGTCGATTAGTTGACTAATCAATTAGTCGACTAATTGATTAGTCAATTAGTCGACTAATCAATTAATCGATTAATCAATTAGTCAATTTTTAGTCAGTCGACGACTAACAGGTTTAGTTGACTGACTAATCAACTAAAAATTTTTAACCGATTCCTATCCTTACATTCAGATATCTGTATATTTGCAGATATCCAGATAACAATTTTTGGATTTGGATCTATTAAACAGATATTCAGATCTGGAACTTATAATATTTTGGTTTAAAAGTTTAAAATTTTTCTAATAATAACAAAAAATTTAGGCAAAATTTAGTTTAAATTTAAAAAATATAAAATTGTTGCACCTGTGATATGTTATACTTCTTGTTAATTAGGCAAAATTTTTATATGACTACTGATTTGCTCTTTACAAATCAGATCAAATCAGCTTTTATTTTTATTAAAAAAATTTTTTTTCATACCCTTTTTATTTAGATTTAGATCTACTATAAATCTAGATTGCTTTGTTTGTTTTTTTTTTTGCTTTGCGATTTTTAATTTTTTTTTTTAGTTTTTGAAGATTCCAGGCTTTTATTGTTATAGTATTGTCATAGTTTTAACCTATTATTATTTTTGTTAGTGATTTTAAGCTTTCGTTATTTCACATCATTGTTTGTAAAAATTCTAAACTTTCAGTATTATTGGTGGTAAGTAAACTTACTTTTGTTTATTCAATGTTTTCTGTAAATTGACTTTTACTAACTTTTAACTTGTAAATTTTTTTTTTATCTTTTGTTGTTTTTAAAAAACTTTCTTGTAAACTTTTTTCTAGTATTTCTCTTGTAATTTTTTGGTATTCTTTTTTGAGAATTTTCTTGGATTTGCTTCAGTATTTCAGTAAATTTCTCTTGTAAGCTTTCTTCAGTTTTTTAGCATTGGTCTTTCTTAGAGAATTTTCTTGTATAGCATTTTTTTTTCTTATAAACTTTCTAGTATTTCTCTGTATCTTTTTGGAAAATTTTCTTGTGAACTTTGCTTTAGTATTTTACAAATTTCTTTCTCTGGTCTTTGAGTATTGGTCTTTCTTAAAAAATTTCTTGTATGATATTTTTTTGGAGAATTTTGTAGTTTTTTAATAGTTTTTTTAAATTCTTTGTAGTTTTTTAGTGGTTCTTCCAAGGATTTTTTGTGTTTTTCAGTTGTTCTTTCAAGGATTCTTTGTTGTTTTTTAGTGTTCTTCTAAGGATTTTTCATAGTTTTTTGGTGGTTCTTCTATGGATTCTTATAATTTTTTGGTATATAGTTCTTTCAAGGATTTTTTATAGTTTTTCAGTAGTTTTTTTAAAAATTCTTTGTAGTTTTTCTAAGAATTTTTTGTAGTTTTTTGGTAGTTCTTTCAAGAATTCTTTGTAGTTTTTTAGCAGTTCTTCTAAGAATTCTTCATAGTTTTTCAGTTGTTCTTCCAAGAATTTTTGTAGTTTTTTAATGGCTCTTCTTTATAGTTTTTTAGTAGTTTTTCAAGGATTCTTCATAGCTTTTTGGTAGTTCTTTTATAAATTTTTCATAGTTTTTCAGTAGTTCTTTCAAGAATTCTTTGTAGTTTTTAGTAGTTCTTTCAAGGATACTTTGTGGTTTTTAGTTGTTCTTTTAAGGATTCTTTGTAATTTTTTAGTTGTTTTTTTAAGAATTCTTTATCATTTTTTAATAGGTCTTCTAAGGATTCTTTGGTAATTTTTTAAGAATTTTTTGTAGTTTTTTAGTAGTTTTTTAGTAGTTTTTCTATAGTTTTTGGTAGTTTTTTTAAAAAATTTTTCATAGTTTTTTAATAGTTATTTCAAGAATTTTTCATAGTTTTTTAGTAGCTTTTTCAAGAATTTTTCATAGTTTATCAGTAGTTTTTTCAAAGATCCTTCATAATTTTTTAGTAGTTCTTTTAAGAATTCTTTGTAATTTTTTAGTTGTTTTTTGGTGGTTTTTTTAAGAATTTTTTATTATTTTTAGTAGTTCTTCCAAGGATTCCATTTCTTATTTTTTTACTGTTATTGTTATAGTAAATAAACTATTTTTTTTACTATCTTTTGTTACAATATATAGGTGAATTTAATGGATTTGGTGGCTTCATTACTTTATTATATAGCAATATAAAAATTTTTTCCTTTCTTTTTTTCTTTTTTTTTAAAAAAGTTTTTTTTTTATTTGAAATTGTTTTTTATTTGAAGTTTATTTATTTATTTGAAGTTTTTTTTATTTAAAGTTTTATCAAAATTTTTTTTTTTTTTGTAAAAATCTTATTTCAATTTCGTGAAGTTTTTTTTTATCATTATTTTATGTTTTTTATTTTTTTAAATAATAAAAATAGGTAGATTTGGTAGCAAAAAGTTTGTAAATTTTTTTTTTGTTTTGCAAAGTTTTTTTTTACTTTTTTTGTTACATGAAGTTTTTTTTTAAATAATAAATTTTTTTTAATAAAAAAAAAAGCTAATCTGTTCCAATTTGCAAAAAGCAAATTAGCAATCATGTAAAATTTTAACTAATTAAAAAGGAGTGCAATATATTATAAGTGTGACAAATTTATATTTCCTTAAATTTAAAAATTTTGATTTAAATTTAATAAATTTTAGATAAATTTTGATTTAAATTTGTTAAATTTTGATAAATTTTGATTTAATTTAAAATTTCATAAGTTTATTCTTTTAAATAATATATTATAAGAACAAAGCTTATAATTTGATTTAATGCAATTAGAAATCAAATTACACTAGTCATATTTTTAATTATAGTATCAATATTTAATACAAAAATTTATATAAGTTTGTATAAAATTTTATTAAAAATAAGAGTTTAGTTTATGGCAACCCATTATCATACTTAGAGATGGGCACCATGCACATGACTGTATACATGCATGCAATTAATTATGGCTAGCATTAAGAAATTAAATCATAACTTTGGTCAAAACATGCATGCATGCATGCAAAAAATGCATGCGCATATGCATGCTAAAATGAAAATTTTGTATTTTGCCCATCTCTAATCATACTGACTCTATGTTCAACCAATCAAAATTTATCACATGTAGCTATATTTTTAGTACTACCCAATAATATCAACTTGGTTCAGATCTATAGTTAGCTTTTTTTTTATTAAAAAAAAATTTTTTTATTAAGTTTTATAATTAAAAAAAAAACTTTACTAAACAAAAAAAATTTACAAACTTGTTGTGTAATAAAGCTATCAAATTCATCTATTTTTTATTATTTAAAAAAAAACTTCAAATAAAAAAAAACTTCAAATAAAAAAAAAACTTTTAAATAAAAAAAAAATTCAGATAAAAAAAAACAAAAAAATTTCAAATAATATAAAAAAAAAAACAAAAAAAAACTTTTAAAAAATGAAAAAAATGAATTTGTGTAATGAAGTAACAAAAGAAGAAATTCACCTATTATAGCAAAAGATAGCAAAAAAAATAGTCTATTCAATTTTTGGAAGAACTACAGTAAAATACTAAAAAATTCTTGGAAGAAATACTAAAAAATGATGAAAAATTTCTGGTAAACCCACCAAAAAATAATGAAAAATCCTTGTAAAAACTGCTAAAAAATGATAAAGAATCTTTGCAAAAAACTACCAAGAATTTTTGAAAGAACTACCAAAAAACAAAAAGGAATTTTTAGAAAAAACCACTAAAAAACTATAAAGAATTTTTGGAAAAATTATTAAAAAACTACAAAGAATCCTTGGGAAAACTATCAAAAAACTACAAAGAATTCTTTAAAAAACTACTAAAAAACTATAAAAAATTCTTGAAAGAACTACTAAAAAATTACAAAGAATCCTTGAAAGAAGTACTAAAAATTACAAAGAATCCTTAAAAGAACCACTAAAAAACTATAAAAATCCTTGGAAAACTATAAAGAATTCTTGAAAGAATTATTAAAAAACTACAATAAATTCTTGGAAGAACTACTGAAAAACCACAAAGAATTTTTGGAAAAACTACTAAAAAACTATAAAGAATCCTTAAAAAAACTACTGAAAAACTATGAAGAATTTTTGAAAAAACCACTGAAAAACCATAAAAAATTTTTGAAAAAATTATCAAAAACTATAAAAAATTCTTAAAAGAATTACTAAAAAACTACAAAAATCCTTGAAAAAACTACTGAAAAACTACAAAGAATTTTAGAAGAACTACTAAATAACTATAAAAATTTTTAGAAGAACTACTAAAAAAACTATGAATAATCCTTGAAAAAACTATTAAAAATATAAAGAATTCTTGAAAGAACTACTAAAAACTATGAACAATTCTTAGAAATCATACCAAAAAACCACAAAAAATTTTTGAAAAAATATCAAAAAACCATAAAAAATTCTTGAAAGAACCACTAAAAACCATGAAGAATTCTTAAAAAAACTATCAAAAAACTACAAAAAATTCTTGAAAAAACTACTAAAAAACTACAAAAAATTTTTGAAAATACCATTAAAAAATAATAAAAAATTCTTGAAAAAACTATTGAAAAACCACAAAGAATTCTTGAAAGAACTACCAAAAATATTAAATTTACTGAAAAACTTATATAAAAATAATAAAAAATCTACTAGACAAATCTACTGAAAAATGATGAATTTACTAAAAAAACTCATCAAAAGCTTACTAAAAAATTTAACAAAAAATGGAAAAACAATGAAACAATGCCAAAACCTGACAAACTTATCAAAAGAGCCCACCAAAAATCAACAAATTTACTAAATAACTTCAAAAAAATAATAAAGAATCCACAGAAGAACTCAACAAAAGCTTATAGTACTAAAAAATTTATCAAAAATGCTAAAAATTTACTAAAAACTATAAAACAAGAAAAAACTACTAGAAAAACAGTGAACTTGCTAAAAAAAACTATTGAAAAATAACAAATTTACTGAAAAAAGACAAAAAACCTACAAATTTACTAGAAAAACTCAATAAAAATTTACTACTGTATAAAATTTACAAAAGAATACTGACAAACAACTGTCTAATAAAGAGCATACTATTTATTATATAATTTTTACTATGAATACATAGTTAGAGTTAGTGATCACATCTATATATTATATTAACTAATTTGAATTAGATAAAGTAATCATACTATATATAAATGAGGGTGGCTACTAAGGCCATGCAAATAAAATTAATTGGTTCTCATAACATCTTAAGACCCAAGAGCACATGGCACCTGGATGTTATTGTTATAATCTAAAAAAATGTTATATAAATTTTTTAAATATTTAAAACTCTTTATATATGAATATGTACAGTACAGCTGTAGTAATTGTAAAAACTACAGCCATTTATTGTAATATTGCAGATACTTTTTCATGCTTAATAGCTTAAAATCGAATAAGTAACCACAGCACAAAATTTATATCATGTATTTGATAGATATCACGATACAATACTAAATTTAGTTCAATTTCATTAGGTCATACAAAAAAACCTTCAATATGGTTTTTTATTGGTTATAAAAAAACAAACTTTTTATTTTTTTATTTTTTTTACATTTTTTCTTAAAAAAAAATTATACTATATTTATTTTAGTATTTCGTAGATCCCCCACTAGCTTCAATACAGGTGGCAACATGATCCGGCATACTTTTAATTAGCTAACGGCACACCTCAGGAGTTATATCATACCATGCCTCTTGCACAGCTCATCAATATTGCCTGGTTTTGGTTTACAACATAGGTCCGGACTTTGGGGAGGTCAATCCATTATTTGACTTCTACTTTCATTAATAAATTTTTTTTTCATTGATGGGGTAACAAGTAGTTTCAGGCAAAAAATACGGGACCTTATACCTTCACTGTGCAAGGCATGGAAAATGGTTCTTTAAGAAATTTTTTTCCCATAAAAAAAAGGTTAGCGACCTGAAAATATTTCGTTATTAAGAAAAAATCTCTTCTTTTTTTAAAAAAAATTTATTTCTCTTTCTGCAGCTTGTGGAAAATCTATTGTTGATACTGCTATAAAAATAAATCTCATTGTTTAGGTTGTGGCAAATCAGTTGCTAATCTAAAATTTTCAAAAAGCAGAAATCCTTATTTTTCTCATACTTCTGGTTATAGTATTGGTTGCGAGATTTAGGAGGCAGTTTCCATTAGACCAACTCCTTTAAAGCCGTACAATCTGCAGAGGTAAGAGAACTTGGACGTACAGGGCATTTTTTTTTTGCCCCAACCTCCCACCCTTATTACAATACTCTTTTTTTATGCTTTAATAGCAGTTTTGCCACAGCCCACACGAGCTGCAATTTATGAATGGAATTCTTTCGCAGGTAACCATATTATAGCACTTTTTTGCCTGTCAGTCATATCTTTCTTACTGCCCATTTTTGTGTGTAAAAAAAAAGATGATCTTGATTTTTTTTAGCATTGCAATATTTATAATATCGCATGACATTACTAATACATTACACAATATTCAGAAAAGTTTCGCTAACAAAATAAAATCTTTATGAAGGCAACTCTGAATCTTCTCTGCATAATTTTTGCGTGACCTAACAAAATTAAGCCTGTTGTACTGTGAGATCTACCAAACACATGATATAAAAAAATTTTGTGCTGCCCGATTTCAAGTTATAAAGCGTAAAAAAGTGTTCGCAATATTATAATAGGTGGCTGTATATATATTATCATAATATAAAATAATATTTGACATTTGTCGATTATAGGGTAACTTATTTCAGATCAAAAAAAATCACCCGGCCGGGTTACGAGAACCAATTTTATTTATGTATGCGGCCTAAGTAAAACTATTACTGTTTATAATTAATAGCACATTTCTAATGATGAACTTACCAAAAAAATCTACAAAAAAATAATGAATTTACTAAAAAAAACCTACAAAAAATGACAAACTTATTAAAAAAATCTATTAAAAAACAACAAATTTACTGAAACCCCACTAAAAAATGATAACGAACTTGCCAGAAAAACCTATTAAAACCAAATAAAACCTATTAAACCTACAAAAGAACCTACAAAAAAACGACAAAGAACTTGGCTAAAGAACTTAATAAAAAAAACCTACTGAATTACCAAAATAACAAGAAATCCAATAATCTAAGTATAACTTTACAAGGCTCCAACTACTGCTCCAACAACTGTGCTAACAATAGCATCAAAAAAAGCTTCAGTAATGGCTCCAACAATAACTCTAATGATAACTTCAGTAATGACTTCAACAAAGATTTGAAATAACAACTAAAAAAAATATCATATTAAAAAAATAAAAAAAAATAAAAAAATAAAAAAAAACAACAAAAAAACTATTCCAACAAATACCAAAAAGACATACCAAAAAAAAAAGCTGAAGAACTTAAAAGCAATAACAAAATTCTAAAATTTTTACAAATAATATCACCAAAATACAAGCCCAGAAAGCAAACCTATGAATATAAAAAGTTAGTACAAGTTTAAAGAAAAAAACAAAAACAACAAAAACCACTTACCTTGTACTATTTTTTTTAGTAAATCAACAAAGAAAAATAAAACACAAAGAACAGAAAAAGCAAAAGCAGATCTAAATGAAAAAAAACAAACCTTATCTAGATCTAATCTAGATTAAAAGACCAACCCAGTAAAATGGAGCATGGTGGGTGAACAATCATGATAGTACAAACTTTCCAAACTTGAAGTTTGTGACTCAGAACTGATCTGTTCAATAAAAGTACGAGAATGATTGATCACATGAAATTAAACAATTGGTCATGTACATACATATTACAATTGGCCAATCAATTTTTATAATATTCAAAAATCTTTATTTACTAAATCAAAGATATCTTACAATCCAGCAGTTAGATTTGATAAATCTTATACCATTCGATTCATCTCAATGAGACGAATCAAATGGTATAAGTTTCATCAAATCTTACCTACTAGAATATGAAATATTAACGATATTACAATTCCTTATTTGCTTATATATTTCTTAATAAAATTTTATCTTTAAATATGTGTAAATTATTTCTACTTAATCTATTTAGTAAATATAATTTGTTAAATCATTTTTAAATCATTCCATTTGTACTTTAAATTGTAATAGTTAAAATAATTAAAATTTATCTTATAAAATAACAAGTTCATTTGTAATATGTATAACTTTAGATTTAAAGTATATAAAAACAAGTTAACTTATTTTGTTTACTCTGCTTTTTATATAAACACTGCTCGAACTTGTTTCTGCTTTTTCTAGATAGTACTAGATCTTAGTTTTGCATTGTTTGTCTTTGGTTTTGATACTAAAATGCCTTCGTTACTTGAATTACGGGTTTAACTACCTTAGCTTTCTTATAAACTTCGTTACTAATAAAACTTTTTGAATATTGTGATTATTTTTGATTAATTTTAATATAAGATGGGCAGGCAAAGTTCTTTCACTATCTTTTTTTTGGATAAACTTATTTGGTAAGTTTCGAAAAATTATAAGAATACAAAGTACTTTAAACTGTATAAAAATCCAAAAAAATTTTTTATTAAATTGGCTAAGCTATAATGTCAATTATCCAAATTCACATTTGTCTACCATGCTGTAAAATGGCATAATCAACCAATCTTTAATATGATTGGTCAATCATATAATATGGGTCACCATGGCAATGGGTTGCTCCTATCTTTTTGCCTAAAAATAAATATGTATCACTAAGGATAGTCAAATCAAAGATCTTTTGAATCTACTATACAGGCTTGCACTATAATAGTTTGCTACTGGTATAGTAAAATAAAACCCCAGACATCTCTCATATAGGTCTTTTTTTTTAGCAAATTAGTTAAAATTTAAACCAAGATCCAAATTTAAAATTTGGTGAATTATTATTAATTTAAATAATGGTCACATATTGAATTTGGCGAAATATTTAAAATTTCGCATTGTTATATTTAATATTTTGTTGATTTATCCTTTTTGGAAGAATTACATTGGGAAAATAAAAATATTAACAAATAAATAAAGTAAAAAAAGCCCGTTATTTTTTTATTTACTTTATTAAAAAAAGATTTGTACACTAGGTATATTATTTATTTTTTTTTATTTTTATATATTACAGTATTACGCAGATTTGATTAATACCTATGTACATACATGTAGTGTATTTTTTTTTGTTATTTATTTTTTTTTATTTTTTTTTTGTCATTTAGTTTTTATTTTTTTTTGTTGTTTATTTTTTTTTATTTTTTTTTGTTGTTTATTTTTTATTTTTTTTTGTAGTTTATTTTTTTATTTTTTTTTAAATTACTATATCATTTATTTTTTTTATATTTTTTTTATTTTAATAATTTTTTTATTTTTATTTTTAATTTATTTTTAATTTATTTGATTTTTTTTATATGGTATTATTATTATCATTTTTTTTCTTATTTTTATTTTATTTTATTTTTTTTAATTTTTTAATTTTATTATTTTTACGGTTTTTTTATTTTTTTATATTTTAAATTTTTTTTATTTTTTTTATTATTAACCTTTTTTTAATTTTTAATTAATTTTTTCGTTATTATTTTATTTTATTTTTTTTTATATTATTTATTTTTTTTATTGTAAATTGGTTCTTTTTTTTTATTTTTTTTATTTATATTTTTTTTTTTAAAAAATTATCATTTTTTATGGTTTTTTTTTATATTTTTTATATGGAAAATTATAGATAGCGACCCATCGCTATGGTGACCCTTATATGATTGGCTAATTACATTAAAGATAGATTAGGGCCATAACATTTATTACATAATATCCATTTACTATAGAGGCTTACCCTCCACCCCATGTAAGACCAATCAAAATGCTCAATTTTGTTACACAAAAAAATATATTTATCCTATATTTTGTTATAATTATAGTTAAATAATTCTTGATTTTGATTGGCTAGTAGTCTATTTTGTGTAACATAAGATTTTATCTGACCCCCCACCTCCTAAAATATTACGTAAAAAATGTCATTGCCCTTATCATATAAATAAATTTTTTTTATTTATTTTATTTTTAATACTATATTTATTTTTTAGAACCGTCATTGCTTAGAGCCTTGACTTCGAATAAAGGTATGGCTGTTCCTTGTTTTTTTTAATACAGTACTAACGTTCTTACATTCTTTTCTATAGAATGAATATAGTACAAATAGAACATGCTAGAACAAATATAGCACAGTAGATAGTTTTTTTTTAAATTAGTTTGTTACAGTACTAATGTTCTTATATTCTTTTTTTAGAGTGAACGTAGGAACGGAATGTAACTAGAACGGATGGATATAGCATAGTAGGATAATTTTTTTTATATATTAGTTTTTATAGTACTAATGTTCATTCTTATGTTCTTTTCTTTAAAACGGACGTAATATAATAGTTAGCTAGAACAGAAGTAGCATGTCACGGTAAAATTTTTTATTTTTTTTAATTAGTTTATTACATACTAACGTTATTACATTTTTTTCTTTAAAACAAACGTAGTACAATTAGAACGTGCTAGAACCAGAGACCCATAAAATTTTTTGTGTTATACAAAATCTTTATTTGCGTTATTGCAAAAATTTATATTAATTTGCAATAATAAAATAACTTTGTATTAATTTGTAATTTTTTTAGAAATCATCAAAAATTTATTCAAAATTTTGGTTTGACCTTTTTAGTATTTTTATGTTCATTTATTTTCTCTTTCAGAAATTTTCGGAATCTTAGTTCTGCATACTATTTGACACCAGTAGCCAATCAAATTTATAGAATATCATGTGAAGTTTACTCATAAAAATTTGGTTTAATTTGCATAATCAATATAAATTTGCATTAATTTGTATTAATTTATATACAAATTTTTACGGGTCTCTGGCAAGAACAAACATAGCGTGGTAGATAGGTTTCTTTTTTTTTATATTTAAATTAGGTTGTTATAGTACTAATGTTTTTATGTTTTTTTTAGAATGAACATAGTACGATTAGAACGTGCTAAAACAGAAATAGCCCAGTAGATATGTTTCTTTTTTTTTAAAAAAAATAGGTTGTTACAGTACTAACGTTTTTACGATCTTTTTTTTAGAACAAACATAGCACGATTGAACAGAATGTAGCTAGAACAAATGGACAGAGCACGGTAGATAGTTTTTTTTATATTAAATTATTGCATTACTAACTTTCTTACATTTTTTTCTTTAGAATGGACATAGTATGGTAGTTGGCTAAAACAATGTAGCTTAGTATATAGTTTTTTTTTATATTTATAATTAGTACTAATGTTCTTACATTCTTTTCTTTAGAACGAACATAGTACAATTGGAATGTGCTAGAACAGATATAGCATGGTAGTTAACTAGAACGGACATAGCACGGTTACAGTAAAATTTTTTTTAATTAGCTTATTACAGTACTAACATTATTACGTTCTTTTTTTTAGAACGAATATAGTACAATTGGAACATTCTAAAACAGACGTAGTACAATAGATAGTTTTTTTTTTAAAATTAGTTTGTTACAGTACTAACGTTCTTACATTATTTTCTTTAAAATAAACATAGTATGATTGGGATGTACTAAAACGGACATAGCATAGTAGATAGTTTTTTTTTTTTTTTTTTTTTTTTTTTTTTTTTT
>QKWP01001268.1:51612-80887 GCA_003550325.1 Gigaspora rosea | reverse complement strand
AAAAAAAAAAAAAACAAAAACATTCTCTAAACAAAACAAAAAAAACAAAGTTCAAAATTTCTTAAGCCTATTTAATCCACAAGCTACCAAGAATCATAAATATATATACCACAAGTTGTATAAAAAAACTTAAAAAAAAAAGCCGTTTTGCTTAATTTTTATTCAATTTTTGCATTTATTCAATTTTTGCATTTTTCTGATTTTTGCATTTTTCTATTTTTGTATTTATTACCTGCTGAGTTACTATTATAGCCCAGATTTTTCATTAGCACATTTCAAATATAACATTTATAAAAACTACCCCATTAGCATTCTTTTAAATATACCTATTTTGCCATTTAGCTGTTTTTAAATATAACCTTTTTCTCCAATACCTACTTTTCAAATATAACCTTTTTTAAAAAACGGGCCTCTATTAGCTATTTTTCAAATATAACCTCACATAGATTGTTCGGGGTCCTTATCGGCCTTACGACGAGTATTTGACGAAATGTAAAAACCAAAAATTAGTAATAAATATTTTTGTAAGTTCTCAATAATTCTCCAATGTGTACATATGTTTTACTATTTATTATACTTAGTAGCACTTGTTTTAGATGGACAAATATTCAAGAATAGGCAATAAACCATAATATAAAACCTGATTTAATTATATGAAAAAATGCATTTTCCACCCCTGTGCCACATTTATTTGTCACAGCCAATAAGATCAAAAGTAAAGATTAATACAGAATCATTTTTTGTTAGAAGTGCAATAGGTATTAGTAAAATTTTGAGTTATAAATAAAGCCGTAACAAATAAGTATGTCACAGGGACGACAAATACATTCCTCCTTTCCTTTAGATATTTCATATGTGCCGATTTTGACTGATTTGAGTGATATAAAAATGTGATATCTCTAATTGTAGATCTACATGTGATTGTTAACCAATCAAATTGATTAATTTTTTAAATTTTATCACTTTACGATACTGCAATAATTATAGTAGAAAGATAAAAAACAAAACCCGCAAGAAAAAAAAATAAATAATTGTAAACACACAAAAAAAATTACATAAAGCGAAGTGTAGAAAAAATAGTATTTATTACTATATCCAAACCGATTGTACACTCTGACATAAAACTTTTATTATGGTACAATTAGTTGGCCCAAACATGCTACGTACTACATACTATATAGTACAAGCACCAAACCTATTCAAGCATTAAACCCATTACTGCATTAACAACATTATACTCATCTCAAATACACGAACTAAGCTTTCGTATCTCTAAAGAACATATCAGTAATTATTTCATCAGTCAACTGTATTATAACGTTATTCATACAAACAGTTTGTTGAAAATCTAATAAAAAACAGTTTTTAACAAAAAATGCTTCTTGTTACCTTTATTTGTTAATGGTCTACAGTGTATAATAGTGGTTTTGGGTAGTTCAATAAAATGGTCTTTCAACGAAGTTCTTAAAATTTAAGATTCTCATCTAAACAAAGGTCACAGTAAATACGTAAAAATTGTTTTTAAAGTCATGTAAACATTTCTAACTAATGTTGAAGGATTTTCTAACCTACAAAAACTCATAGACTCATGGTGAACTTATATTCGAGTTAAAAAAACAAAAAAAAAACAAAATTAATTATCACATAAATAAATCTGATTGGTGTGATTAGCAAATTCTGTCGTACAAATCAGGGAGATCATTTGAAAATATCACATAAATCAGTAAAAATCGGCCCATATGTGGATTAAGAATTGATACAGTATTTAGCAGATATATTTTATTTTGATATTTTAATAGTAGTGTTGTATAAGGTAAAAGGGGTAATTTGGCGAAGTTAACATAACTAATATAAAAACTTTTTTATTTTAATATTAAAAAAGTTTTTATTTTTTGTATTAAACTTTATATATGATTTAGAATTATTTTATAAAAAAATTAGTCATATAACATCTTGTCTTAACGTGACATTAAATGGATTATCAAAAGCTTAATTTTAGAGAGGTAGGGGTAATTTGGCGAATTTATGGTATCTTGTATGATCCAGTGGTAAGAATTGAATAATTTTTATACCAATCGATTCGTCTCAATGAGATGAATCGAATAATATAAAGTTTATCCGATTCTGATCACTGGATCACAAAATATCATCGACGAAAATGATCCTTGAGGGTATTTTGACTAAGTGTAAACGTGACAAAGAATCGAAAATATCTTGTAACCCAGTGATCAGAACCAGGCGAGCTTGGTACCATTCGATTCTGATCATTAGATAAGGAGATATTAAAATTCGCCAAATTACCCCCTTTTACCTTATAGGTATTTATGTTGAAAAGAAAATACTGAAAAAATTTTAATTTTCATTAAAAATGTTACATTCTTAAAAAGTATATGTAGCAGACATAAATAAACCATACAGCAATAGAGTGCTCAATCAGAAAAGAAGCCCGTGCATTTTTTTATTGATCCTATAATGAATTATGTGGGGTCTGTTCCTTGAAAATCAAGTTTTGATCATATGATTTACTATGTCCCGTAAGGTCATTTTCAAGGAACAGACCCCATGTGCCAACATTCACAGTGACGTATGGATGTTACTATACAAATTTTTATAGGACGATAAATGGTAAAAGTGCACTGACGATTATAGAATCTCGATTTTATCACCTGAAATCGATCTTGAGCATGTCAGTTTAACTTCGTTTACATAAAATTCACATCAATTTGCTTTTAATAATTTGTCCGTGTTATGTGATTTAACCTTTTTAACTAATTCATTTCACCTATCCGGATAATATCAAAAAGCGTATAAGCATGAAAAGTTTAATACTGTTTTTTTTTTCTTAAAAAAGAAAGTAGAAAGGACTTAATTTAGTTTCTTTTTTAAAGAAATGGAGTAGAGACGTAACGCTGGTCTTTGCAAAATTTTATTCAAAACTACCGAACCGTTAGGATTGTTCATCTATTTAAATTTTGCAATATTATAAAAATTACTACTTATCTAAAAATTTTCAAGTTTTATTATATAACCACATATAGTTTTGATTACATAATATATCGAACACTCAATGAAGCATGTGTAGCAGCATCAATTATAATTAGAAGCTACCAAGAGTGTTATTTCGAAGATTGCAACCTTTAAACATCATGTTTTGGTTCAAAATAACACTCATACGCGTCCAGAAGTAGCCCCACTACTGCCCCACTTTTATATAACATGTGCTAGCCGATTTGTAATATGTACATTAGACCCAAAAAATTTGATCTTTTGTTTTGAAATGACGCGTAAAGGCGCGTTATTTCGCAACTATGCGATATCCAAAAGAAATAATTTATACACATTAAAAAAATCCCGATAAGATAAATCACTTCAGATAATCAAATCACGTCTAAAGCTCAAACAGCCAAACTTGTTTAACATAATCCCATTATCAGATAAAATTAGTAAGCCAATGAATGCATTTTGAATTGATATACAATAAATCATAAAATCGGTTTATAGCATCCCATTAACAGTTAAATTGGTAATTGAATCTTCGATTAACTCGTTTATGTCGTTACTTCAAAAGCACCAATCTGTTTCGCCTTTTCGATCGATTCGTCGCGTTTCGTTGGTCCATAAACATCCAAAAATACTTTACATTTGAGTTCTTTCGGTAAATATTCTTGGTTAACAGGCCCTTCATAACCAAAATCCTTTTTTTTTTGTGGAAAAATTTTAATCAAAAATGTATTGGTTTAAAAATGCTATGAAAACGAAGATAAATTACCTTCATCAATTTTGTCGGAGCATTTCTAAGATGTAAGTGTATTCACTTTGGAATTTTTGTTTTACCAGCAATGACAACTTCATTGTGAATAATGACTAAATTTACATGGTTATCTATTCCATTAGGTCAGTTAGCATACCAATCCATAAGCTTTATATAAGTACGAACGCTTTTTTGAGTCTACGCTTTTTTGAGTCTCTGCTAAGTATGTAACGCAATGAGCCAGATTGATTTCACATACTGGCATGCCGATGAATTGGTATGCTTGATATGTTGTAATTGCCTGAAGATTGAAAAAAGCAACTCATAAAAACGCATTTATGGCATTACCAAAGGAAGTGCATTGTTATCTGCAAGCTCCACATCTTCGGAAGCAAAGACAATCAGTCGCCTTGCTACAAAAAATATATAATTAATGGAATTAAATACAAAAAAAAAAAAAAAGAAAAGAAAACAAAAGCCAATTAAGATTCGACTAACCTATATATAAAGGGTCTTCTCCGGCAATAAGCATTCGACCAAGCCAGTATAAGCTTGCTACACACATAAACGCAAGTAAGTAATATATACGTCAAATATCTTATTCTTTACATAATGAAAACAATTAAGAGGAAGTTGAAAATAATAAATTTGCAAAATGCAGAAACTTATAGTTTTATCACCTTCCGCGCATACTTTTATGAAGAGCGCTTATTATAATGCTCTTCACCATTTTTGTCATAAAGTAGGTGTGATACAATTTTAATATCATCCTTAGTAATACGTCTTCTCTCCTGACACGATGCGTTTAATGCTATTTCTAGGGAACTCAATGGATTATATCAATAATGGTATATAAATGTCAAGTTATAGTAAACTCAAGGTATCTAACCGTTTCCATCATTCATGACTGCCAATAATCTTAACACACCATCGTCAACCTCATTGTGCTCTTTTGAGAATTGATATGTCGATTGAACTATAGCTTCCTCACTTTCAAAAGATTCTTTTCTCTATTACTCTTTGTAGAATGTAGTGTTTCATCTGGCGATAGCATCGACTAAGAAGAGCCGAGTTAATTTTGAAAGAAGGATTTTCTGTTCTTAAATGGTTTAATTAACAAAGATTATATACAAAAATAAAAACAATTATAGATGATAACTAACCTGTTGTCGCTCCAATAAGAGTTACATCACCAGATTCGACGTATGGAACTATATAATTGTTTTTTTAACACTTGCTTTATAGTGTTATAGTCGAGAAATACAACAGAATGGACGATGCACTTACGAACCAAATCTTGCTGCGGCTTATTAAAGCGATGTCTTATAAAGTATGAATGTTTCAGATAATTCGATGAATAATGCAATTGTTTACACGGTCAATCGAGTGCAATGACATACATTTCATCTAAAAAGATTATTGTTCGCCTTCCAGTTAATTTTTGTTCATTTTTTGCTTCATCGAATGCTTTTCTAAAATTAGTGCACAACATTAATATCTTTGATCCGTTCTAAACAAATTATATATATATACTCAACTTGATATCAGCGGATGCTTTGGTTATATAAATCAAAGTGAGTTGGTCTAATTATTAAAAATAAGGCATTGATTTTGAGGAACAACAATTATACCATGAGTGATTCCTGAAAATTCTTTATATATGGATTGAGTCATTTTGGTAATTATCTAATAAAAAAAATTTTAAGAATCCGGATCCCCTTCATCCTTCACCGGCATGAGTATGAATAAGAATCCATGCCAGATAAAAACGGCAAATTAATAGCATGCATACTCTGGCAAGAGTCGTTTTTCTCGTTCCGCTAGGACCCCAAAATATCATTGATGGAATTTTATCATGTAAAATTAAATTTCGATTACCGGTAGATCTTTTTGACCTACAAACGTATCCAAATTTTTTGGTCGTACTTATCGATAATAAAAGAAAAGTATAAAGTATGTTTAATTTTGTAAATTTTTTTAAAAATTACGGCCGATTATATAGAGAGCTGATGTACCTCTTGCGGCCAAAGGAATGTTCACTTGTATGTCTCGTTTTAATTTGTTTAGTAGGCCGTATATCTAACGTCTCTTTTGATCTTGAGATTGTAATTTCTTTGAATGTGCATTTGACGTCTCTTTAGAAAGGATTGGGGACGCGACCTCTGACACTGATTTTCCCCAATAATCTAGCATGTTTTTGCGTTTCGTTGCTTGTGTTGTATTATCATTCTATCAATCGCAACGATTAAACTTTGAAATCGTATATTCAATGCCTGATGATAATTTATTCGAAATCTCACCTTAACAGGTTTAGGTTCTTTAGTAATTGTCATTGAACAATTATTGTCGATATGCTCGTTGATAATCGTAATGTCAAGTTTCCGCACACCGGACAATTTACTTAAAGAGAGCTAAATATCATGAAAACGGAACATAATTTCTATTTAAGAATCCATTTTTATGAGACATTGAATTGTACAGTACAGTACCTTTTTCTGCACCCATTAATAATGAATTAAAAAATGAGACGCGTAGAAACTAAAGTGATCATGTTAACCTTTTTTGTCTAATATACACGTGACAAATTATAACTGTAAAAATTTTTTGTGTTAGGCCGTGCAAATAAAATTAATTATAAGTACAGTATAATACAGTAAAAAGGATTTTATAATTTTTCGCCTATGCGATGTATCGCCACCTATAAGATCATGTGTAACGTGAAATCAAAACAACCCATTAGTTAGGGTTGGGGTGAGGTGAAGGTAGTGTGAAGGAGGTTTATAGTAAAATTGTACAAGGAATTTTTTTTGTTAGAGCACAAGGAATGGTTTCGTAGTCAAAGTTTTTGGTTACGGGCGATTTTTTAAAAAGTCTATTTTGTCTCGATTTCACGTTACACCTGATCTTGCTTTTTAATTGGTCTATCAGGGGTAGCGATACATCGATATAGCGATAAATTACAATGTCCTAATAAAAAAATGTTATATAAAATTTTTAACTCAGTTACACGATCTGCATATCGACGAATGATATTGCATGATCGATTTATATAAAATTTACCAGCAAGTTTTATTTTATTATAGAATGTGCCACCTAGGGATTGGAACCGCCTAAAATTTTTCTTAATCGTTTAATCGTTTAACCGTTTAACTGTTTAATTTGGTCGGCATTAAAATAATTCTGGCCCACGACCAACATAATTCTGCCCGGAACTATAGAGCAATTTTTAAATGGTTCCAATCCCTAGTGCTATCCCGAGTGGTAAATTATTTTTGCCACCCCTACAATCATCCAATCAAATCGCAGGATGATGATAATAAAATTTTTTATTCAATAATATCGATATACAGTAACACAATTATAACATTATAGGGTGTGGTGACTTAGGGAAGTTGGTAAGTTGTCACCCCCAAGTGGCAGGTCTAGGGTTCAAATCCCACTGGCGACGCTTTGGAAAAATAGACCTGTGTTACGGTAACCATTTCCTGTCGATCGGTTGGGTATATTACCTGTAGTCCTTGGTTACCATCTCGAATGGGAGCTTTTGGGCGAAGTTGTGTCCGGTGACACAGACAAATCCAAGGAACTGGGGAAATGGAAACCCATTTGGAAAGTCCCGAATAAGGAGGTAGCAACGATCTTTGACGGTACTACCAGAACTGGAATATCGGAAACCGGAGCTGGAGAACTGGACGATATGACCTTCGGAGGAGAGGGTCCACCAACCTGGCCGCCAGAGTCGTACCAGAGGAAAAGGACCTATGTTTTGGAATTAGGTACCAGGGAAAGAAAAACCATAGTAGCACCTAATGTTGGGTAGATCAACCCTTCCGGGCCAACTAGTTTGGAAGTTTGGGGCACCCGGTAATGGACCGGTAGGAAAGTAATGGTGGGTACTGGGATTGGTGTGAACCTTACAAGGGCAGAAGTAGGTAATGGTAGCGGTTAGGTACCCCTAACTGCAAGTTGCTTGCTTCGGTAAGTGCGTAAGTTACCGAAGTATAGGTAATACCTGTGTGGGACAGGGACTGCTCTACCAAGTTTACCTGCGAGGATAAATTAGTCCTAAGGGGATATAGGTAGCATCCGGAACTGTCTTCGACTGACTAATGTATCGGAGGGCTGTACCGGTGATCACAAGTAGGATTGACATGCGAAGCGTTGGACCAAAGTGTTTAAATAGGCAATCCCCTAGTTGGGTTGTAGGTATGGCAACTAGTGTAGAACCTTTGGGCGGACTACTTAAATTAGACAACCAAAAGTTGTACGTGTGGCTAGTTGTACTCTCATTCAATGTAACTCAATTGTGGGTGCGCCCAAAGAGGTGCCCTTGATCCACAGGCTTGATTAAATAAACTCTCACCCAAAGCGGGAACTTTAACACAAAAAAAAAAAAAATTATAACATTATTACGAAAGTATTTAATTTATTAAAATATTTTAATAAAGTACTACAACTGACCAATTGACGTACCAGGGGCGGCCCCAAAAAATTCGGGTCGAAATTATCGACCTGAACTTTTGGGGCAACCCTTATGGGCAGACATTCGTTTGATTGAATGATGTAGATCAATTGCCTGGGTAACTTATTTATACACTTTAGAGTACTTTTTGAGAGTGTAACGTTTTACAAAAAAATCGCCGTAAAAGCCATTCTTAGCTTTAGACAAACGTTAATATTAACTGTGCAAAAGAATCAAAAAAGAATCATACTCCCGACTTACTTCACTTAGAAGACAAAATGCCTTATACTAGTAGTATTACAGGCCCATGCGTGATTACTATATGCGAAAAAATCAAACAACTGGAGATCGGTAACTGAAAATGTTATTGCAAAAGAACAGGCTAATGAAACTTTACCTTCTTATCTTAAAATAGGCGATATAATTTGTTTGAATTGCTACAATGGAATTGTGACGAAAAGCTCAGTTAAATTCCAGCAACATGCTCTAATTGATGAAACTGAAGAGCCTGAAGTTGAGAATGTCGACGATCTGGAGCAATTTGAGCTTAATGAAGCTAATTTTTATCTTTTTCTAAAGCAATAGGGATGATAACAAAACTTTTATATGAATGCGAAAATAAAGAAAAAAAGCTAGCATTATATTCGTTTGATGAATTCTGAGCAACTATGGAAGAGAAAGACGCAAGGCTAAAATTGTTTTTTAATGAGTTATATGCCTCATCTAATCTGAAATCAAAAAATAAGGAAACACAAATTCAGGTGAAAAAACAGCTTTTATTTGTGTGCTATTTTCTTTGTGGAATAAGAAATAAATTTGTGAATAATATTAAAAGAGATTTGACATTGTATTTAGATTCAACTGGTGTTTCTGATAGTACATTGATACACTTGCAGATTTAGGTATAACGGTTACGTCTCGTTCAATTGCACGGTTTAAGACTAACGCAGCCGAAGAACATGCCGAAATTGTCGATTCTGCACTTGCTGAGCATGTAGAAAAAGCGATGGTATTGAATATAGATGATTATCACAGTATTCATACTCCACGGATGCCCAACACAACCACTACATCTACAGCAGCACATTTGGCCACAATATTAATGAACCCAATTACTACCCAGGCGGCTATTCCTCAAGAAAATATCCATAACCCTTTATTAGTCGATGCTAACTTAATTAAATTAAATATAGGAAATCAATTTATGACGCTTTACAGCCTTACGCATAATCAACGTTGGGGGTTTCGCACAGTCGACGATAATACAAGATTAGAAGAGTTGACTGTGCATAGCTATGATGTCCGGTTAAAAGAGAAGCGTCATATTCGTTCAATAAAGGATGTTGTTCTTATAGATTTACAAGAGAATCAACTCCACTCGATGGGCGAATATATTGACGCTATTAATGCTGTTACAAGTGTCCCATTTATATGGCAGTATATCGAAAAAGGACACATAATTCCTCTTGTTGCTGACTGGCCCGGACAAATTCACCTTAGAACAGCAATATCACGTTATTTGCTTTATAAAGATTCATCCAATATTACTAATAACATTTTATCTTTTCTTTCTATTATAGGACCTCTTCATATTTCGTTGAATAGCCGAGAATTAGTTTTTCTTCAATATCGACCTTTTTTCACAGAGATGTATAAGTATATTTTTGGACCAAAAAAGCCTCTCGCTCAGACCCCCAAACCATGGCGTATTAATCTTCTTTTGGAGATTTTTCGTAGTCTTGGCAGGAAATTTCGAAAACGGTTGAAGAAAAATTTGGATCTTTATGTAAAGATGCCGAGTATCTTACCCTCAAGGATCTTCTTGACAATACGATTCCCCTTGTTTTAGATATTTATGCAGTGTTTTTTAGATCCGAGGATTTTAATGCTTATCTTGAATCTTGCTTTCGTGTTTGGACGTTATTTTTTAGGTTTAGTCGCAAAAACTATACGAAGGCTCCATTAATGTTTCTTTCTGATATTTTCTATTGGGAATCGACTAGCCATCCAATTCTTGAAGTAATTAAGGCTGAACTTCCTAAATTTTCAGATGCAACCGTTGAAATATTCCATAGTTTTCTGCGTAGAAGTACTCAGAAACATGCCGAAGCCCAGCAGATCATAAATCATGGTCGTTATATTAATCAATTGCGTTTGGATAGTAACGGATTTAGGGAAAATTTCGTTCACACTTCCACATGGGCAGCTTATGAGTATTCTGCACAAGATATTTCTAACTTAACAAAAAAATGCGCATGTTTTCTTTTGCAATGTTTTACTGAAATCTATATACGTGTATTTCATCATAAATCTCCATTAATATTTTCGCAACCTATTATAGATTTGTCTTCAAAAAAAAAGAAAAAGAAAAAGAAAAATCTGACGAATCTGTTTCTTTAACTGCGATGAAAATGCCAGAAGTGCATTTATCTCATCTTCCTTTGGGTTTCAATGCTTTACATAAACCCAATCTGTTTCATTATTGTGATTCTACTAACTGTTCTGTTTTTTTTTCTGTTAACCCAAACCCGATTAGAATTCTAGCTTGCGGCCACTCTTATCATGAATCCTGCCATACCAATAACGATTTCAAGTGTTTGCATTGTCTCGGATTATTACAAGATGGGATCGATCGAAATGTTCAGTCTTTACTTGAAAGTTTGCAAAACTTGAATAAGAAAAAAAAAGAAAGAACCAAAAAATAATGTCTCTTCTGATGATAATGAAGAAACAGAATCAGTTGAATATAGATCATTTGCGTTAGAGGAGGCAATTTAGAAATTTAGAATGTATTAAAAATATTTATTTAAATAAACTTTTGTTTTTGTAGTATAAGCGATTATTATTTGTTACTACATTTATTACATAATTATTACAGTATATCGCTCTTAGTTCTATCATTATTACATATTTGCATAAAAAATATCATATTGGGTGCATTATTTCTGAACTTAATATTTAGAGGATCGGAATCGTATCGGTATTGAATTTTTTAATTTAATACCGTATAAATTAATCAATTGAAATTATAAATTTTGATTGGTTAACAATCACGGAAAATCATGGGTAGATCTATGCAAATTAACCAATCAAATGAATGTCTTTTTATGAGGGCCACTCTGGTTGCGTCAACCAATTACAACATATTAGCCTTAAAACCCATATACCCCATATCAAAATCGCGCGCCAAACATTTTCCGGTACTGATTCATGTCTGGAAAAACTTAAAGAAAAGAAAGAAGTTAGTAAATGAGACAAACAATGAGAAAAGAGAACAAGACAACTAAAAAATGCAAAATAACATACCCAAAGTGCCACTTAGCATTCTTCCAGTGCGATTTACACTCAGCGAAGCCTAAAGAAAAAAAAAGTAAAACAAAACAACTACAAAGAAAATGAAGACAACTAAAAAAGTATATTAATAAATCTGAAATGCGCCAAGCACTCTCCTGGTGCCGATTCACATCTGTAAAAGTCTAAAAAGAAGAGAAAAGTTAGTAAAACAAGGCAAGAGATGAAAAAAAGACAAGATAATTAAACCTAAAGCACCGCTTAACGTTCTCCTGGTGTGGATTCATGCCTAGCGAAGCCCAAAAAAAAGAGTAGTAAAACAAGACAAACGACGAAAAAAGAACAAGACAACTAAAAAAAGCAAAATAATGTACCTGAAGGCAACTTAACGTCTCCTGGTGCTGATTCATGTCTGGAAAAGCCTAAAGAGAAAAGAGAAGTTAGTAAAACAAGACAAGCAACGAAAAAAAGAACAAAACAACTAAAAAATACAAAATAATGTATCCGAAGCACTACTTAACATTCTCCTTGTGCCGATTCACGCCCAGCTAAGCCTAAAAGAAAGAGAAGTTAGGAAAACGAGACAAACGATAAAAAAAAAACAAGGCAACTAAAAAAAGCAAAATAACATATCCAAAGTGCGCTTAACGTTCTCCTGGTGCCGATTCATGTCTAGAAAAGCCTAAAGAGAAGAGAGAAGTTAGTAGAAAAGATAAGTGACAAAAACAAGAACTAGACAACTAAAAAATACAAAATAAAGTACCCAAAGCGCCACTTAACGTTCTCCTGGTACCGATTCATGCTCAGCGAAGCCTAAAAGAAAGATAAGTAAGTAAAATGAGACAAATGACGAAAAAAAAGAACAAGACAACTAAAAAAAAAAAGCAAAATAATATACCCGAAATGCGCTTAATATTCTTCCGGTGCCGATTCACGTCCAGCAAAGCCTAAAGAGAAGAAGTTAATAAAATAAAAAAATAAACAAAACAACAAAAAGGAAAACAACATACCTGAAGTACTGCTTATGTGTTTGCCAGTGCTGCTTTACGTTTGGTGGAGCCTAAAAACCCTAAAGAAGAAAAGCAGAGTTAGTGAACATGACAAAAAAAAGGGAGTAGCAAATAAGAAAACCAAATAAGGACCCCAGACATGTAGTACAAAGGTCATACGTTACGCATTTCAGCAAAAAACCCTGAAATTTGAAAAGCAAAAAATCAGTTTTTGGCAATTATCTTTATCCAGTAGTCCAATTTGAATGAACTTTTTTTTAAAATGAAGCACTCAATGAGGCGCATCTAACAAAAAAAAGTTTATTCAATTCTGATCACTGGATCAAAAGTTATTTAAATAAATAGATTTTGTCATTTTCAGCAAATTAGGTCAAAGTTGGCCAAAATCCAGTTATGACCTATATGAGAGATGTCCGGGGTCCTACCAAATACAGCATCTTTCTTGTCATATCGGTCAAAAAAAAAATCTTACAATACTGCAATAGTAAAAAAAAATCAATCTAATCTAAAAAAAAAATTTTATTGGCCGATCTGATAGTAATATATAAATAACGTTATACAAGAGGGGTTGGACGAACGATAACGTTTTTCTCAATAAGTAGGGGGGGTCAAAAAAATATAACGTAATTTTTTTAGAAAAAATTGGCTAAAAATTGAACCAGTAGTCCAAATTTAATGATTTTAGCACCATTCGATTCGTCTCGATGAGAGGAGTCGAATGGTACCAATTTTATTTCATTTGGATCACTGGATCAATTTTTATTGGCCAAATACCATTGGTTATTATGTTTTCTTATAAAAATCAATAGTTTTTTGTAAATAACTATTGATCCAGTAATCCAAATGAAATGATTTTGGTATCATTGGATTCGTCTCACTGAGACGAATCGAATGGTACCTAAATCATCCAAATCGGATCACTGTGTCACAATATATTCAAGTTTTTGTAAAATTTTATATATAAACATACGGATTTTGAAAAATTTTTTTATATAGTAGAGGGGGGTCCAGCGCTACTATGAGGGGGTACATAACGTTATTTATGGATGCCCCCTATAATATATATAATTTATATAATATAGATTTTTACTAATTTTCACCCTAGGTGATATCACCTATATCGAGTGAAGATCTTTCGGTTACTGTATATTGGTGCTACCCTCCTGATCACGGGGTATAAATAGTGATTATCAATTGCATCAGATCAGTTATTTTTTTTCTTTTTGTTTTATATTCGTTACTACTGTACTAAAAACTTTTGCTAATAGTCGTTACCATTTCGTTTCGTCGCTTTGGTGCTATTAGTTTATGAAGTTGTCACGGTATAATCTTGATTAAATTGCTGAAAGTTTTCCACAATTTGCATCCGGGAAGTAGGATTTTTTTTTGTTGTTGATTGTTCTGGCTTGTGAACATGTTAATAATGCCTCTTTTTATTTTATAGGTGCTGTTAAGGGCGTCTTTGGCTTTATTGGAAATTTCTTTTGACATTGGTATCACTTTCTGTTTTCCATTGCGATTTTTTATTTCTAGTATCTGGAAAGTAGGATTCCTTTGTTATTGTTGATTGTTTTTGTATTTCAGTTTATGAACGTGTTACTAACACTTCTTTTTATTGTTATAGGTGCGTTAAGTTGTCTTTGGGCTTGGAGATTATTTTTGACGTTAGTGCTGCTTTTCATTTTGCTGTTGCGATTTTCTTATAATTTGTTATTTCTGGTATTGTCTTCGTTAGCGTGGTATTTTGTTATTACTTTCAGTAGACTACTCTCGTTATTGGTACCGTTTTTATTGGAGATGCGAAATAACTTCGTCGTTGATGTTCACCATTATCATTGTTGGAGATGTGAAATTTTGTTTAGTTGTTAGGTTGGGTTAGGGTTAGGGTAAGCTAGGTAGAATAGTTGTGGTTGTATCAAATATTTAGGAAAGGGAGCGAAGTGGAGGCGACAGCCGAAGCCCTGTCTGTGTTGTGGAGCATACACGAAGCAACACAAGCTGTATTGAGTATAACGAAGTGGTGTATTTTTAAACGTATTCACGTATTCGATAGAATCATTAAACCTGTATTATTTAAATAAATAACATTCATGCGAGTTTAATAATTTTTGCATTAGTTAAAAAAATGTAATATATACGTATATTCCGTTATACGTTATAATATCGTAATAATGATGTTCATTACGTGACCGAGGTGCAGGTGCACCAAATTTTTAAGTTGGTTATCCGGGCTTCCGACCCGGCTCCCGACCCGATTTCCGAACTAGGTGATATCACCTAGAGTGAAAGTTAGCAACAGTCTATAATATATATATAAAATAAAATTTTACTTTTTTCAAAAAAAGCACCCGGCCGGGTTACAAGAAACAATAATATTTGTTTGCACGGCCTTATATGATACTAAATCTTTTATTTGTTGTTGCGATTTTTTTCGGAAAACATCGAAAATTTACTCACGTTTTGTTCATTCATTTTCTCTTTCGGAAACTTAATTCAGCACACTACAGCTAGGGACCCTAGTTTTATGCGATGCGATGCGATGCGCATAATGAGTAGGGTCCCTAGTGCGATGCGAAATAAAATGCAAATTATGCGATGCGATTGGTTCAAATTATGCGGCTAATGCTTTACGTTCAGAATTATGCGAAACGATCGTAAAATTATGTTAAATTATACGATTTTTTTTACTATTAACCACGTGATAAATATACTCAATCTGGATTGGTCAATTTCTTTCGGAATTTTGAATGTATATATATGTTGTGCCTCAGATTAAAACTTGCGTCAGATTGAAACAAATGACTATCAATTGACCAGCATTAAATGATCGGCAACAACTGGCCTAAACTAACTGCTAAATTTGTCGTAATTTTACCCCAACACTAATCTAATTTAGGCCGGGTATCATCTGATGCAAGGATCGACAACATATATAAAAAAAATTGCGCTCAAAATTTTTTATATTAAAAATGATCAATCACAGGCACTATTTACTATTATGCGATTTGGGCCAAATTATGCTTCGCATATGCGATGCTAAAAATTGGCTCATTATGCGCATTGCATCGCATCGCATAAAACTAGGGTCCCTAATAATAAGCCAATTTTTAGCATCGCATATGCGAAGCATAATTTGGCCCAAATTGCATAATAGTAAATAGTGCCTGTGATTGATCATTTTTAATATAAAAAATTTTGGGCGCAATTTTTTTTATATATGTTGTCGATCCTTGCATCAGATGATACCCGGCCTAAATTAGATTAGTGTTGGGGTAAAATTACGACAAATTTAGCAGTTAGTTTAGGCCAGTTGTTGCCGATCATTTAATGCTGGTCAATTGATAGTCATTTGATTTAATCTGACGCAAGTTTTAATCTGAGGCACAACATATATATACATTCAAAATTCTGAAAGAAATTGACCAATCCAGATTGAGTATATTTATCACGTGGTTAATAGTAAAAAAAATCGCATAATTTAACATAATTTTACGATCATTTCGCATAATCATATGGGCGGATTTATGAAATTTATAAGTAGGGCTTATTTTTTTTAAAATTTAAATCTAAATAATTTTTGATATACTTGTCCGTTTTGAATGATTTTACTACCAAAATGTTCGTCTTTTTAAGACGATTCCAACGAGCCCAAAATCATTAAAATCCAATCACTGGATCGCGAGATAATGCGCTATCAAATAGTGACGCACCTAGAGGGTGGGAGAAATGGGTTAGACATAGGTCTAACCCATTTCTCCCACTTTCTAGGTGCGTCACTAGTTGACAGCGCATTATCTCGCGATCCAGTGATTGGATTTTAATGATTTTGGGCTCGTTGGAATCGTCTTAAAGAGACGAACATTTTGGTAGTAAAATCATCCAAAACGGACAAGTATATCAAAAATTATTTAGATTTAAATTTTAAAAAAAATAAGCCCTACTTATAAATTTCATAAATCCGCCCATATGCTGAACGTAAAGCATTAGCCGCATAATTTGAACCAATCGCATCGCATAATTTGCATTTTATTTCGCATCGCACTAGGGACCCTAACTACAGCACTATCCGACATTATTAGCCAATCAAATTTACCATTAGAAATTTGGTTTCCAAATTTGTGCTCACTTATATTGATTCTAAATAAATCGTTCTTCCTGTTCTTAGATGAACCACAGGGTTACAAAAAACCGATAATAGTATACAAACTTCAGAATCTTCAAAAAGTGAACTGACAACTCCTATTACTCCTATTACTCCTGTTCGGCCAATAAAGGCTTCATTTCGAAATGACTTTGGTTCAAATTCACCAGTTGTCGTTACTTTCGATTGATGAACATAAAAAATTCGAGGATGGATATTTAGAATGAAATCTATGTTAATGAAGGATATATTTATACCGATAGAGATGGTCCTTCAAGGGCTATTTCAATTAGGCGCCAGTCTGAGCCATCTTACAAGAACTCAAATAAAGTCATACATGATTTTAGTGCAAGTGGAGGTATAGCACCATTGACAAGAGCAAATGTACAAGGTATTGTTATGAAAACTCAACAATAATCTTATAATAATTGCTAATACATAATTTAAGTTTTGATTTCTTAGCCGATTCTTGATTTGAGTGTAAATCATTTTAATTAATAGGTACATTAAATAAGGGAGTCCCTACAATTATTACTTGGAGCCAAGGTGGTAATAATGTTTATGTGACTGGAACTTTTAACGAGTGGTGGAAGCGTAATATTCGATTATGTAAAATGTTAGTATAATAGATAGTTTTTAAATAAGTGATTGATTGTATATTTTTATTATTAAAGTACATATTATATATTAAGATTTTACTACGGTTTTGAATTTACCACCGGGAACCCATAAACTTAAATTCGTTGTTGATGATGAATGGAAATGCTCAAATGAACTTTCAACTGCGATTGATCCAGATGGAAATCTGGTAAATTATTTAGAAGTGTTTGAGGAAGGAGATTCTATGGATCAGAATGGAATGAATGCGGGTGGTAAAAAAGCATTTTTGAAATATTATAATTAATTGTGAATTATATTCGTTCTGATATATAATTATTTTTAGATCTTTTGTCAAGTACACCTCCAGGAGAATATACAGATGAGATCCCGGGGTACCTTCTTGCATATGCGCATTCCCGTAACATCATCAAAATAACATTAGTAGCTCTACATCGAAAAGAGATTCCCTTGAGACCCGAGGAGGCATGATAGGAGAACAACCACCAACTTTACCACTACATCCGGGAAAGGGTTTGTTAAATAGCTCAGCAGTTTCAAAGGAGGATAATAGTGTTTTGCCAGTACCAAATCATGTAGTATTGAATCATTTGTATGCTTGTTCAATAAGAGATGGCGTGATGGCCGTCGCCGCCACAGCAAGATATAGGAAAAAGGTAATGTGATTTCCATTGGTTATTTGTATTGAAAATAAATTCTAATGTTTTTTTAATTTCTTTTGACAGTATATGACTATTGTGTTTTACAAACCCATTATTATATGATACTATACTATGGCATTTAATCATTCGAATAATCACCACATCATATAGATTCTAGTTAATTTGTAATCCTTATCATGTAAATTCAATTCATTATTGTATTTCATGCATCATACGCTGATTTTCTTACGAATATGAAATAAATTAAGGAGTGTTCAAATATTAAAACAACCAGAAATAATATTTTTAATGCCTTAAATAAAATCGATTGCGATATTAAATCCAAATTCAGCTATATTTTGACTTTTTCTCGATACTCTGCCAAAATTTGTTCTGGCGATTTTGCTTGTAAAACAGATTGTTGAGATGACAAGCAACTTTCTGATTCATTACCAACATTTGACACTTCAAGATCATCCATATTATTGTTTTTGCAACAGTTTTCCATTGTGCTATCTGATTTTTCACTGCAACTACATGTTGAATCAGTCAGTAAAGTTGCTTTAAAATAACTTTTTGTGAAATTTTTCTCAACCGTCAAATTTGCAAGATCATTTTCTAAAGATTTTAATCTATCAATAGTAGATTGAGTTGGAAGTATAATGTTGCTGTCATCAACATTAGTACTATTAAGTAAAGGTTTATAATATTCTAGCAATGTACTTTAGAAAAATAGGTAAATGAAAAAAATTTAGGCATTGAAGCAACAAAAAATTAATAGATACTTACTTCAATAAACCTCTTAACCTACTAATTTCTTTTCCAACACGAGCTCCTCAACGTACCCTTTATTGAAACCTTCTTGAATGGTAATATCTTTACCTTCTAAAATTCCTTCTTTATATCCAATCTACATATCAATAAAAATTTTTAAAGAGCTTACATTTCCAAAATCTTCATTCATACGTTCCCAATTTTTTGACGATATCAATCTATCATAATCCACTATTTCTTCATTTGAAACCCAGACATTTATTTTGTCGGTTAGAATTGAGACCCGTAAAAATTTGTATAAAAAAAAAAAATACAAATCTTGATTAATGAGTGCAAACATCACGTGAGATTATGTGATTTTGATTGGCTAATAATGCCAAGGTCTCGTGCAGAATTAAAAATATAAAAGTTTTCGAAAGTTTCCAAAATGGACATAAATGACGAACAAGATTAGAGCAAAATTTTGAATAAATCACCTATACATTTGATTAGGGATAGGAATCGATTTAGTCGACTAAAAAATTTATATGTAAATTGCGACTAAATCATATAGCCGATTATCACTTGACCCTCACTAATATCAACCCGTTTGGCTTTTATATTCATGTTGATAGTGATATTAATGAGGTATTAAAATTGATATATATAATGGAATGTATAGAAATTTATTTTGTTCTTTTGGGTTGATATTAATGAGGTTGGTATTAACGAGGATATTTTCGGAAAAAGTTTAAAAATCACAAATAATATTAATACAAATTAATACAAATTTTTGCAATAACACAAATAAAGATTTTGGATAACAAAAATTTAAATAAGTTATTAACCTTACCTAGGGGGATGATAAAAAAATGGTTTTTTAACATTTTTTTATTGTTTTAACACTTTTTTTAAAACATTGGCATCTGAGCTAAAATTTTGTTTCCGACTGGTTAATTTTAATTGTCAGCCGAGAAAAATTTTTTTTAAAAAAAACGGTTCTCAAGTTTAATACTATATTTTAATTACGTCATAATGTATTGTGATTTTTAAGATCACGTTTTAAAACATTTAACCCTTATTATGTTATAATTCATTATCCCTTGTATCACATGACTAGATCCTGCCCATATACATTTTAACCTGGTTATTTACCCGGGTAGGATCGAGGTAGCCCTCACAGGTAGTAGCATAGTAGCGGGTCTTTCAAAACCGTCAATTCGGATCCGGATAAGCTAGCAATTGACCTGCAGGTAACCCGGATTGGATTTTTTTTTTTTTTTTTTAAATGTTAAGGTGAGACCTTGCTTTGGATTGAATTTTTTTAAACGGGTCCAATCCCTAATAATTATATAATATATATTCTAATGATGTATGAATAATGCTGCCTTAAATTTTGGATTTTTTTTTTTTGTTAAATCTTTAGTTTTGAAATAAGCAAGAAGAATTTGTCAAATATTAATAAAATTTCTCTAATGATGTACCATATATTTATATTGAAACCAAAAATTTATGATGATTTAAAATTAAAAGTTCAAAATTTTTTAAAAAAAAACTCATGTTTATATTACTCTAAACAATCATGCTTTAAGCAAATTGGTTATAAAAAGTTTTTTGTATATCAAGCTGTATTTGAATAAAAATATGCATGATATAATTGTTAAGAGGCAATTAATAGTCTTTTAAAAAAGTAATATAAAAAAAGTACTAATATAAATAGCTGTATTTTGGTTACTACTATAATAAGTAATAAACACTATAGAGTTTAAATTGGTTAAGCAAAGCAAGACCAAACTATAAATAGCTTAAATTTTTTATTTTAACTAGTTAATTCAACTAGCATTAAAATAATTCTAACCTATAATTAACATAATTCACCTATTGTTAAAAAGATTTTTCATATAGTTAATTCGGATAAGATTGGCACTATAGCTATATTATTACTACCTAGGGGGAATGGCTAAAGCCAGGTACATCACGAGATTACCTAATATTTCTGATTTTTTTGATTTTTAATTAGGGTTAGAGTTAGGTTAGGGTTAGGTTAGGAGATGGTTTGTATATAGTAAAATCGTATTTCTGACACTTTTACTTAGTCAAACAAGACAGTTTGGATAGCCATTTTTATATATTTCATGTTTTTGTCTTTGCTGTCTCACTTTGTTTTGTTTGGACTGATCCGGGTTATATATCGGGTAATTTTATGATGTACCTGGCTTTAGCCTACCTCTATCTAGTGTTCCTACCCGGGTCAGATAATAGTGACCCGACGGGTCAGATACTTGACCTGGGTCGTGACCCGGGTCAACAGGTCATATGCATATCCGCCGATTTGATTTTTCAATAAACGGTTACATGGACTTTTGCCATTAAATGACATGAGAATAACAAACGAAGCATTCAATGAAAAAAGCTTTTTAGCCTTTATATGAGATAGACAAGCAATAAAGACTAAAAAAACAACTACACTAAGCCGTAAAAGAAAGCACTATCACTAGTTGTTGAAGTGCTCGGGTATTTTCGGATAGTAAACGATCGGTTTGTCATTTGAACGATCGGTTGTATAATGGGTAAGGGCGAATCCGGAAGTAATTTTACAAGAAAACAGCCTTTTTAACCTACTTTTAGCTAATAATAAAGCATGTAGATATTGCAATATTCTACACTTAATTATGGCTTCAAAGTAAATTTAAAAGACCATTTTTGTAAAAACTCACATTGTTATAAATTTTAACGACAAATAATTCTCAATCATGATTGGCTAATTTTGGGTCAAACCAAATCGGCCGATATGGGACAATCATAAAATTTCTTAAAGTTAATCGCACTTTTGAATTAGGAAAACAATCGAATTCTGTGAATACTATGAATCCTGCATATTATCATTGTTTTTAATATGCAGAATTTATAGAATTCATAGAATTCGATTGTCTCACTAAGGTTGTTCTCAAGTATCTCGCTCTATGACTAATAAATAATTTGATTGGTTGAAAAATGGATCATGTTTAATCATTTCGAACAAAAACCTGGAGCTAGCAACCATCTTTTTTTTTCATAAAGTTACTCTGATTGGCTAAAATTCAAAATCCGCATTTTGCACAATGAATTTCCGGCAAAATCATTATAAAGATCATTTTAATTAAATTCGATTGATTGAAATGATTGAGCAGCACCTCGATCACTAGCAAATCTCATTGAGGGAGCTGCTTGAAAACAACCTAATTGTAAAGACTGATAAAGTTGTGTAATGATACAGTAATATTAATAAATTCGAATTTATATAGTAGTCTTTTTTAAAAAAAAATTTTAAAACTACTACTGTAGATAGCTGCGCGACATCATCGCGCAAAACCAGTTTAATCAAAGATCAAAATTAAATTTAAAAAAAAGGACATGACGGAGATTACTTATTTTCCCGCGCATGACTTCTTTGAATATTCAATCGACGAGTTTTAGTTGATCAACTAATACAAGTTAGCACATATAAAATTTTTCAATAAGCTAATAATACAGTAAAGTGATGTACGTACGTACGTATGTAAAAGAGAAAATCTGCAGTCACATCCCTATTGTGTTCAATAAATTACCCAAGATTTTGTGGAGTAACGACATTAAATTGCCGTATAACCATACACTTTGTAATATTTACATATCACTCCATTCCTGGTATAAAAAATGTTTAAAAAAAAATTTTTTTATCATCCCTAATTCTGACCCATTTGACCCGGGTTAGAACAAATTCTGACCTGTAACCTGTCGGGTCGAGTGACCCGTACGGGTCACCCGACCCGGGTTAGAACACTACCCTATCTAGAGGAAAATAAAATTAATAGGGGCCAACTTAATGTTCATTAGCAAATTTATATGTACAAAATATTTCAAAAGAAATTGCATTATGCAATTTCTTTTAAAATATTTCAAAATTTATTTCGAAATATTTCAAATTTTGAATTTTCAAAATATTTCGAAATAAATTTAGAAATATTTCACAAACATTTCAAAATTTTTTTGATTAGAAATATTTCAAAAATTATTATATTAGGTGCTCCAACCAGTTAGCTTGTGCTTAAAACTGGTTGGAATTCTGTTCAAAACATATTTAAATAAAACCCGATTTTTGAACTCAGCTTATATAAATAATTATACTTGCATAAACAGTTTAATAAAACCTGCTTTTACTTTTTTTTTCTTTTGGCGATCATATCACTATTACTTTTTTTTTAATTAATGATAATCTAAATTAATATTGTGAATGTATTACAAAATCTTTGTTTATTTTTCAATCTTTTTTTTTAATATTTTTTGCTTATTTTTATTTTGTTTAATTTTTTTTAATTTTTTTAATTTTTTTATTTATTTTATTTATAGAAAGAAAGTTTTTTTTGTCTTTTTTTCTTTCTTAATAATATTACTGTATTAGTACTAATTTATTCTTGCAATCGTCTAGTTTGGTGCTTTTTTGCAGATGGTTAGTTTCTTTCTTCAGTTGTGCAATTAGTGTCATTTAATTCGATACTTTTTCCTTCGGCAGTAGTGTATTTTTGTTTTTAAAATTTATAGAAAGATAAGTTTTTTTTTGTCTTTTTTTCTTTCTTAATAATATTACTGTATTAGTACTTGTTTCTTTCTTTGGATATGCAATTGGTGTTGTCCATTACAATGCATTGTTGGTGTCATTTAATTTCGGTACTTTTCTCTTCGGTTGTAGTGTATTTTTGTTTTTAAAATTTATAGAAAGATAAGTTTTTTTTTGTCTTTTTTTCTTTCTTAATAATATTACTATATTAGTACTAACTTATTTTTGCAATTTAGTTCGGTGCTTCTTTGCAGGTGGTTAGTTTCTTTCTTCAGTTGTGCAATTGGTATTGTTCATTACGGCGCGACATTGGTATCATTTAATTTAGTACTTTTTCTTTAGTGGTAGTGTATTTTTGGTTTTAAATTTTGCTTTCACTTTTGCTGTTTTAATATTGTTGTTAGTAGACTTTATTTTGTCTTCATTGGTGCCTTCTTTAATTTGGTGTCATAGTTTTTGGAGTTGTTATTTCTAGTAGTGGCTTCATTGCTTTGTTTTGGTAATGTCATTTGTGGAGCTTTCAAGGTTTTGTCAGTTTGGAGATTTTGATGATTTTGCCACTTCAGCGCGTTTTTAGTAAGTCTTGTCAGTGATTCATTTTACCGTCATATGTGGTGATTTCGGACTTTGTTGTTTTGGTAATTTCAACTTTGCCATTTCACTAATGTCGTTTATGGGTTTTTGTTAGTTTTTGGTATTTGTGTTTTTGCCATTGTGATGTTCTCTATAGTAGTCTGTTTATTTTTCACTTCGCTGAAACTAGATAGGTTTTGTTATTTTCTTCTTTTCTCAACTCGCATGGTATTGTGATTTTGTTGTCATTGGTTTTTCAGAATTTTGCCATTTCATTGACATTGTTAAAGAGGTTTTAGGCTCTTGACATTCTTGTAGTTTTTTTTTACTAAATAAGTCGATTTGATGTTTTTGGTGAATCTTGTATATTGTAGGTGGGACTTTATTTTAGAAAGAAGACTAAAATAAAAGTAATAGCTAAAACAAAGAGGACGAAACAAAGGTGATAGCTAAAACAAAGAAGCGAAGCTAATAGTCAAAGCGAAATGAAGATAATAGCTAAAACGAAGGCGATAGCTGATTGCGAGTGAGCAAAAATAAGGCTAGTTTTTTTTTTATATAATAATATAAAAATAGTATAGGGCTAGTTTTTTTTTTTATGTAATAATATACAAATAGTTGTAAAAATATATAATAACTAAAATGATATAATAAATATGTAATATTGATTAAGAGTAGAGTACACTATTTGCAAATTATATATAAAACAAATGGTAAAATTTTTTCTTTTTAAAATTAAAAAATATTATATTAAGTAAACTCCTTTAATTTCTAAAAAAAATTGTAGAATAGGTTTTTCTAATTCTAACGGTAGTAAAATTATTAAAATTGGTTAAATCCTCATAGAGAAACACATATTTAAAGATCGGGTATTACAAATTGGTTACAAAAATTATATGATATAAACCAATCAGGATCATTGATTTTGTATCACCACAGAGAATTTGGGTCACCACAGAGAACTTTATGATATATAAATATAGATTTTTTTAAATAGTACAAGCGTTTAAAGTTTTACTACTATAAAAGGGGGTCGTCTAAAGCCATGTACCCACGTGACATTTTCGTGTAAATCAACCAAATGGAGTCGCGAAATTTTGTTTATATGGATCAGCCCGAAGAAGTCAAAAAACAAAAAAAACGCAAGAGCATAAAAATGGCATTCTAAACCTATCTTGGGCCATTAATAAAAAATGTCAGGAAGGTAATTTTATCTATATTGATCCTAACCCTAACCCGATCCTAATGCTAAACAGTCTCTGATACGAATTTTAACTAAAATTTCAAAAAGTCACGTGGGTACATGGCTTTAGCCATCTCCTATAAAAGGAAGAATTTGATCTATGCGCCACCAATTTTTGATTAAAATTAAAAAATTTTTTATTTTTTTTTTGGTATTAAGATGAGGTCTTGCTTATATCTTTATTAGCAATTTAGAAAAGCTACTACATGGAGTATACTTCTTTGTATAAATACAAAATTTAAATTACATGCAAGAATTGAAGCTCAGACTAATTTATCTGCGACCTAAACCTACTAGAGTGGTCAAGACTCGCCTAGTTTGATAATGTTAAAATGAGATTTATAGAAAATTAAAAAATTTTTATGCGCCATTTTTGTAATATCTATGTAAATTTTTTTTGTACATTAATTTTATATGAAAATGATCAACATTGGACTCTACTCTTAAATAATGTGTATTTAGTTTCGGGTTTACTAAAATGCACCTATGGTGTTGACTACTATGTTACACAAAACTATTAGAATAGCCATTCAAAATTTAAGATCAGGTGTAATATAAAATTTTGTCTTTTATGTTTATTTTTTAAAAAAACATTTATAACATAAAATTTTGCTTATGAAACTGCCTTTGGGGCTCTAATAAAAAAAATTCCTTGTTAAATTTTGGTATAAACTATGCCCTCTGCTCTATCACAGATCTCACCCTAACCCTAAGGTAATAAAAATTTATTTTTTGCTTTATAAAAGTTTATTTTTTTGTTTTGTTACACAAATTTGCAAATTATGGTGTTCAACACTATAGGTGCATTTTATAATTACCAAAAAAAAATTACTTTGATTCACAGGCTATGAAATTCACACATCCATTTTAAAAAGTTTTCTATTAAAGTTAGAGTTAGGGTTAGGGTTAGTGTTAAGGTTATAAAAATAGCAACCTTTATAGTAAAATTTAGCAAGGGATATTTTTTTCGCATAAAAAGAAGTAGTTTCATAAGCTAGATTTTGCGTTATAAGTAATTTTTTGATTTTTTTGTAAAAAAACTTTGGTTTTGTTATACAAAGAAAATTTGCAGATCATGCTAATTCTGCAATTTTGATTGGCAGATGCAGGGCTATAAATTTCACAGCCTGTTAAGATTAGCAATACTCTTAGTTTAATTATATAAAATATATAATATATGGAAAATTCTATACGCCACTCCAGGTGGGATCTAAGTTTTTTACCACCCTACCAACAGATCGGCCAATCAGATAAGTTTTTATTGTTTTTTTTTTTAGATTAGATTTGCTTTTTTTTTTCTTATATATTTCTGCTACTTCTCTTTCTTTAGGGTGTGATTTCACCGTTGGAGCCGTCGTTAGGAGATTCCGGATAAGTTTTTCATCTTGGAGTCAGAGGTTTTTTTTTCTTATGTATTTACTTCTTCTCTTTCTTCTGGGTGTGATTTCACCATTGGAGACATCATTACTAGAGTTATTGGAGTCGCCGTTTTCTTTGTCTTTGGGGTCTTTTTTTCCTTATATATTTGCAGTTGCTTCTCTTTCTTCCAGGTGTGATTTTGCTATTGGAGCTATCATTAGAAGATTCCAGGTAAGGTTTTCATCTTGGAGTTATTTTTTTTCTTATATATTTACTGCTTCTCTTTCTTCCAGGTATGATTTCACCGTTGAAGCCGTCGTTACTAGAGTTATTGGAATCGCCATTTTCTTTGTCTTGGGGAGTTTTTTTCTCCCTTATATATTTATGGTTGCTTCTCTTCCTTCAGGTGTGATTTCGCCGTTGGAACCATCGTTAGGCTTCGGGTAAGTATTTCATCTTGGCAACAGATTTTTTTTCTTATATATTTACTGCTACTTCTCTTTTTTCCAGGTGTGATTTCACCGTTGGAGCCGTTGTCACTGGAGGTTTTGGGTAAGTATTTTGTCTTGGGATCTGTTTTTTTTATATATATATATATATTTACTGCCGCTTCTCTTTCTTCTGGATGTGATTTTGTCGTTGGAGCCGTCGTTACCGGAGGTTTTTGGTAAGTATTTCTTCTTGGGTCGGTTTCTTTTTTTTTATATATATATATTTACTACCACTTCTCTTTCTTCTGAGCATGATTTCGTCGTTAGAGCTGTGTTACTGGAGGTTTTAGGTAAGTATTTCTTCTTGTGTCAGTTTTGTTTTTATATATATATATTTACTGCAACTTTTCTTTTTTCTGTGTGTGATTTCGTCATTGGAGCTGTTATTACTGGAAGTTTTGGGTAAGTATTTCTTCTTGGAATAGTTTTTTTTATATATATATATATTTACTACCGCTTTTTTTCTTTTGAGTGTAATTTCGTCGTTGGAGCTGTCGTAATGGAGGTTTTGGGTCTTTTTTCGTCATTTTTCGGTAGTTCTTCCAAGAATTCTTCGTCATTTTCGCCTTCCATTTCCCGTTTTTTTCGGTATCCTTGTTGTAGTGAATAGGCCGATTCTTTGCTGCCCTTGTTGCAGTGAATTTGGTGGGCTTTATCACTTTATTACGCAACAACGTTCGTTATGCAATGATGTTTGTAAAACTTTTTTGTTATACGAAGTATTTTTTGTTATGCAAAGTTTTTTCTTTTTTTTTATGTAATGCATTTTTTTAAATAAAAAAATTGTATTTTAATAGAGGTTTGCTATTTATCGCCTGCAGTAATTATCAACGGCATAATGTGATCGAGTTCGACCAATAAAAATTAATAAATTTTTAATTTATTATTATTTAATTTATTTTAGTATTTATAGAAAATATTATTAATTTTTATTAAATTTGAATCATAATTACATAACGAACGTAATAATCATTGCGTGACAAATATAAATTACAACAGATTATTATTACTAAGCCCATCCTAAATTTTTACCCTTACCCTAACCTTAACTAAATTCTACACCACGCAACCTTAACTAACTAATCTTAACTAACTAACCTTAATTAGAGAAACACAGATGTTAGTATATGGACGAAAGCACCAACTAACAGAACCATAACAATTACGAAATGCACTGAAACCCTAAAAAGAGAAACGCGTAAGTTAGTAGCGATAGTAAACGAATTGAAACTAAACTAAATCCATCCTAAATTTTACTCTAACCCTAACCTTAACTAAATTCTACACCACGTAACCTTAACTAACTAACCTTAACTAGAGAAACAAAACCGTTTCCTGAAAACCCCGAAAAGAGAACCGCAAAAGTTAGTAGCAATAGTAAACGAATCAAAACCAAACTAAGCCCATCCTAAATTTTATCTAACTCTAACTAAATTCTACACCACGTAACCTTAACTAACTAACCTTAACTAGAGAAACAAAACCGTTTCCTGAAAACCCTAAAAAGAGAAACGCGAAAGTTAGTAGCGATAGTAAATAAAACAAAACCGAACTAAAGACGCAATCAATAAAAGATGATCCAAATGGACGAAGCATCGACTAATGCACCAGCCATTACCTGAAAGACCTAAAAAAGAAAATTAGTAAGAATAAACGAAAAGAAAAAACACCGAACAAAGGTGTTTATGAAGAAAGACGTATTAAAATGAACGAAGCACTGACTAATGACACCAGCGACGTATACCAATGACAAAAAGTATTGGACAGCTACCTGAAAAACCCAAAAAGAAAGAAAACGTGAAAGTTAGTACTGTACCAAAGAATAAACGAAATGAAAAAACGCTGAATTAAAGACAAAGTCGTGCTGAAGTAAATGAAGCACCAACTAAAGACACCAACAACGTACTCCAAACGGCACAATACACTGGAATTAAACTGAGAAACAAAAAAAAAGAAAGACACACGTAAGTTAGAATCAAAAGTAATGAAAAAAACAACACTGAACCACAAACCAACAATGAAAAACATACCGAAATGAACGAAGCACCTTCTAGCAAAAATTAGTAGTAGCGACGACGCCAACTACGACACTAGCGATGGCACCAACGACAATGACTTCCTGTAATACCCGAGACTGGACTTAGAAAGCACAAACAAAATTGCTAAAAAAAAAGAAAAACCTTAGCCTAGACCTGGGTTTTACGTTAAATAATATAAACCTCATAGAGGTTTATATTAAAATTTTTTTATAGAAATCCTTAACCTATGCCCATGCACCCCTATATGTATAAGATCATCATGATAAGTTTTATTTTCTTTTTTTTTTTTCTTTCGTTTGTTTTTTTTTCTTTCGTTTGTTTTTTTTT
>QKWP01001268.1:27431-38402 GCA_003550325.1 Gigaspora rosea | reverse complement strand
TTTTTTTTTACTTATTTTTTTAACTTTATTTTATTTTATTTATCCTTTACTTCTTTCGAAACTTTGCAAGAAAACGACTTGACTTTCCGGCACTTTACAAGAACACCAATTCTAACATCTCTGGTACTTTGCAAGAAGTCACGAATATGAATGAATATAATCGAATATAGGCGAAATATAATAGTTTATTTTTTTTCGTTTTTGTTTTTGTGTTATTTTTTTGGGTTTGTTTTTTGTTTGTTTTTTTTTACTTATTTTTTTTATTTTTTTTATTTTATTTATTCTTACTTCTTTCAAAACTTTGCAAGAAAACAACCTAACTTTCTGGCACTTTGCAAGAAGTAGCGAATATTAACGAATATAAGCGAATATAAGCAAATATAAGCAAATCTAAAAAATATAATAGTTTATTTTTTTTGTTTACATTTTTTTAATTTTTTTTGGTTTCGTTTTTTTTGGATTTATTTTTTTTGTCATTTTTTTTATAATAATAATATAATATATGTAATATTTAAAATATAAAATTTTATATTAAATAGCGAAAACTTGTGAATATTGTATAATTAATAAATTAAAATATGATTTTAACTAATTTTCACCCTAGGTGAGATCACCTATATCGAGTAAAGATCTTCCAATTACTGTATATTGGTGTTACCCTCCTGATCACGGGGTATAAATAGTAATTATCAATTGCATCAGATCAGTTATTTTTTTTCTTTTTTGTTTTATATTCGTTACTACTGTACTAAAAACTTTTGCTAATAGTTGTTACCATTTTGTTTCGTCGCTTCGGTGCTATTAGTTTATGAAGTTGTCACGGTATGATCTTGGTTAAATTGCTGATACGTCATTGCATGCCAATTTAAGTTTTCCACAATTTGCATCCGGGAAGTAGGATTTTTTTTTTGTTGTTGATTGTTCTGGCTTGTGAACGTGTTACTAACGCCTCTTTTTATTTTATAGGTGCTGTTAAGGGCGTCTTTGGCTTTATTGGAAATTTCTTTTGACGTTGGTGTCACTTTCTGTTTTATATTGCGATTTTTTATTTCTAGTATCTGGGAAGTAGGATTTCTTTGTTATTGTTGATTGTTTTTGTATTTCAGTTTATAAATATGTTACTAACACTTCTTTTCATTTTTATAGGTGCGTTAAGTCGTCTTTGGGCTTGGAGATTATTTTTGACGTTAGTGCCGCTTTTCATTTTGCTGTTGCGATTTTCTTATAATTTGTTATTACTGGTATCGTCTTCGTTAGTATGGTATTTTGTTATTACTTTCAGTAGACTACTCTCGTTGTTGGTGCCGTCTTTATTGGAGATGCGAAATAACTTCGTCGTTGATGTTCACCGTTATCATTGTTGGAGATGTGAAATTTTGTTTAGTTGTTAGGTTGGGTTAGGGTTAGGGTAAGCTAGGTAGAATAGTTGTGGTTGTATTGAATATTTAGGAAAGGGAGCGAAGCGGAGGCGATAGCCGAAGCCCTGTCTGTGTTGTGGAGCATACGCGAAGCAACACAAGCTGTACTGAGTATAACGAAGAGGTGTATTTTTAAACGTATTCACGTATTCGATAGAATCATTAAACCTGTATTATTTAAATAAATAACATTCATGCGAGTTTAATAATTTTTGCATTAGTTAAAAAAATGTAATACATACGTACGTCCCGTTATACATCGTAATATCATAATAATGATGTTCATTACGTAACTGAGGGTGCAGGTGCACCAAATTTTTAAGTTGGTTATCCGGGCTTCCGACCCGGCTCCCGATCTGATTTCCGAACTAGGTGATATCACCTAGGATGAAAGTTAGCAACAGTCTTAAAATATTATATAATAATAATAAATAAAAAAAATTTATAATTAAATTGCAAAAACTTGCGAAAACTTGCGAAAACCTGTAAAATGTTCAAAAAGCATGATTATGTGAATATAATAATTATTAATTGATATCATTATCGATAGTAATCGATTAACCGGATATATATCGATTACTATCACTATCGATAGAAATCGACAGGGGTGTTGATAATTGATATATATCTTACCGGTTAGTAATCGATATATATCTATATATAAAATTTGCCGATAAAACTTATGATTCATAAAATTTTACTAATTTATTCTAACAAAATGCACTAAGTAAACTTGTTCAGCACAAAAAATACATATAAATATATTTGGACTCAGACCAGTCTGCAAACTTCGGACCAGATCCAGACCAGACTCAGACTTCACTAAAAAGTCTGAATATAAAAAATAAATTTACTTAGTAATTTTAAAAATTACTATTAAAATTACACAAAAGTTGAACGATCTTGGGATCCTGTGATTGGATTTTGATGATTTTGGGCTTGTTAGAATCGTTTTACTGAGATGAATATTTTGGTAGTTGAATTATTCAAAACAGGCCAGTAGATCAAAAGTTATCCAATTTTTAATATATATATATATATTATTATTAAATTTTAACCAATCAAATGCTTAGAAAAATTATCAGGTGGGGGGTAGGGGGTCAGCTACTTAGTGAAACCCTAATCAGGTGATTTCTGGTGCTCCCCTTAGTACTTATATTAAAAAAAAACTAATTATCATAATACGTTCATTCTTGATAATCGTACTATGTTCGTTTTAAAGAAAAGAATGTAAAAATGTTAGTACCGTTATATTTATAATAAAAAACATCTACAGTGATACGTCCTGTCCGTTTTTATTCCTCAAATTGTACTATGTTCGTTCTAAAGAAAAGAATGTAAAAACATTAGTACTTATCTGTTATATTAAAAAAAAGCTAATTACTGTGATAGTCTATTCTTGATAATTGTACTACGTTCGTTCTAAAGGAAAGAACGTAAGAATGTTAGTACCGTTGTATTTATAATAAAAAAACTAGCGTGATATGTACTGTCCATTCTTATTCCTCAAATCATACTATGTTTGTTCTAAAGAAAAGAATGAAAGAACGTTATTACTTATATTAAAAAAAAAACTAACAAACTACCATTATACGTCCGTTTTATTTTAGCAATTGTACTATGTTTCGTTCGTTTTAAAGAAAAGAACGTTAGTACCATTATATTTATTAAAAAAAAATCTAACTACCATGTACATCCATTCTTATTCTTCTTATCCAACAATTGTACTATGTTCGTTCTAAAGAAAAGAACGTAAGAACATTAGTACTTATATTAAAAAAAATAAATAAATAAATAAACTAATTACTGTGTAATATGTTCATTCTTGATAATTGTACTATGTTTGTTCTAAAGAAAAGAATGTAAAAACATTTGTACCGATATATTTATAAAATAAAAAATATAAAAAAAACCTACTGTTATACGTCCTGTTTGTTCTTATTCTTCAAATCGTACTATGTTTATTCTAAAAAAAAGAATGTAAGAACATTAGTACTTATCTGTTATATTAAAAAAACCTACCGTGATATGTCCTGTCTGTTCTTATTCTTCAAATTGTACTATGTTCGTTCTAAAGAAAAGAACGTAAAAACGTTAGTACTTTTCTGTTATATTAAAAAAAAACATACCATAATACGTTCTGTCTGTTCTTATTCTTCAAACCATACTACATTCGTTCTAAAGAAAAGAACATATAAACGTTAGTACTTATCTGTTATATTAAAAAAAAAAATAAAATAACTAGCTATTATGCTACGTTCTCGTACCATTTTTGTTTAAAAAAAACAAAATAATCTGCCAAAAACGACAAAAAACGAAAACGTTAGAAAATCTCCAATACCTTTATACGGCTCTAGTGATAGTTCTAAAAAATAAAAAAAGATCAAAATCAAGAATAAATAAAAAAATATTTATTTATATGATCATCAATCTTTAATGTGATTGGCTGATTATATAAGAGTCACCATGGCGACATGTTGCCACTGACATTTTGTCTTTTTTTAAAAATAAATTATTTCTTAATATTTTTTTTTTAATTTTTTTTAACGTTTTTCTTAATTTATTTTTATTTATTTATTTATTATTTTTTTTAAAAATTTTTTTTTGCTAATTAACCTAGTGGTTATATCATATTTTATTAGAAAGCAGTGAATTACATATGCAAATGTAGTGATTCTGGCCGATCAAAATTTATCGGCTAGGCTAAGCCGATAAATTTTGATCAGCTTAGCTGGCTTAGCTGATTTTCTAATTAGACTATTAGCATGTGAATACTGACTATATAACTCATAGAGCTTTATTAATTAATGTTGCGTTTGCACATGTGGTGAATGAAAATGTCATATAAAAATGTGCGTACAATAAAATGTTTTTTTGTAGAAAAAAAGTTCGCACATATGACAATTGCAATAATAAAAACATGAATAAAGGAATCTATATTACAATAATGAATGGCCTGAGTGTTATTTTGATTTGCGAATTCGATCAAATGTTCATAAACATTACTTATTGTATGGGTCTTATGTAACAACCTGTACTTTTTTCACTCATTTATTGGCACATGTTTAAAAAATAAAACTAAATCGGAACACTTTAATATTGAAAGTATCCCGATTTAATTATTTTATTGTTTTTATTGAGGTAAAGGTGACGCACGGGTTGTTCCCGTACAATAATATAGGGATTGTATAAATAACTAAATTTGCGTGGTTTAACCCGTGTCACATGGCCTTCAGCCATGCGACCCAGGTTAACTCGTGCAAATTGTTATTTCTACAACATAGTATCATGTGCATTTAAACACATTTAAATATTACGATGTGCATCTTATAGTACTATTGTATGATAATTGTTTAACCAAGCATCACTTTAACAGGTTTTTTTCTCTATTATAGTGCATGACGATCACTATAAAAAATGTCTTTTGTGCGTAATACGCGTAAATTATATTTTCTATTTTTGGGGAAATAAAAATCAATTAGCCGATTTTGAAAAAATCGACCGGCTAAGCCGAAAATTTTTGGCTTAGCCGACTTTGTCATATCGGCCAGAATCACTATGCAAATGTCGATTTACTACTAACTTTTCAAGTCTTACAATTAAAATACAATTCGTCCAGTTAGGGAAATGTCAAATATCAGCTGATATCGTAGGGTAGGGGGAAGGTAGACAAAATCTCAGGTCTAAATATACACATATAACCAATCAGAATAACTAAATTTCTCAGAAGGGGGGGAGGGGGTGGGCTCTATAGTAAACTGATCTCAGCTAATATCTGACACGTCCCTTACCATAGGCACTTATCCGTGACCTGCCAGAGTAGATTTCGTCTTACTAATAACAGGGTATTTGTGTACCTTAGGGCTGTTAATCAGTCCGTCCGGTCCGTCCCAGTTAAAAGACCGCCCAGTCTTTTAAAAAACCAGATCGGACACAGTCCAGGACCGAAATAGGACCGAATAGAGCTAGACCGGACAGACCGATGATCAATATAATACTTTTTTGCTATAATGGTTTGTCAGTATAAAGAATTACAAAAGCTTTTCAAATTAATAATATTTGCTTATATGATATTAATATGTTTGATAATTTTAGTTATACATAAATTATGGATTAGAAAATAATATAGTATATTAATATAGAAAATAACTCATTTAATTAACTTCGTAAATATGAAAATTATAGTTTAAATCAGTTAAAAAGATATTTTGTCACTTAACCATTTAAGATTCCATAATTTGATTGAATAATATAATCATAATTGGGCATGCCAAATGTTCAATCTTGTACTGATTAGGGTTGCATCGGTCCTGAAAGAGACTAGTCCAGGACCGGGACCGGACCGGGACCGATAAGGACCGTGGGACCATTAAAGGACCGGTCCTGGGACCGGTCCTTGTAAACATAACTGTGATATTTGTATCACCCAATCAAATTTCTTGATCAGGTGTAACATAGATCATATGATCTTTGTTTACATCTGACAGTAAATAATTACGTCATTTTTGGCCAATAAAATCTTATGCATTAAGATTAACGTAATCATTAAAGGACCGTTATGGGACCGAAGGACCAGACCGGACTGGGACCGTAAACACTATGATAACGGTCCTCTTAGGGACCGGACCGGACTGATGCAACCCTAGTACTGATTCAAGACAAGAATTGTTTTAATATATGAAAAAATTAAAGTAAATCGACAAAACGATTAGATGTTACTTGTATAGAAAAAAAATATTTATTAATAAAATATTGTTAGCATTTACATGTCTGTCAAACACTTAAAAATTTATAAACTTAATAATATATTTAATAAAAAAAATATAAAAAATAAAGTATACTACTAGTATCGGGTTATTTCCAATCGTAGTTTGAATGCTATTAGAATTATGCCATTCAGTATAATAAAATTTTTTAAATTTACTAGTATTTTTTTTTTTTTTTAAATGTTAAAGAAATTTACTAGTATTACTATCTTAACATCACAATACAACAATAATTTTTTTCATTAAGTTTCAACAATAATTAATTATCCGTAATATGCTTAGGGCAGTGTCATTAATCATCAGATTATTTTTTATCAGAGGCCTACCCCCCTCTTTCTCAATATATAAATAGTCAGGTTCTTATATATAATTTCAACTTTTTTTACCTCCCTCCCCTTCTAAAAAATCATCTGATTTTTGTTACTCCCCTTAATAGAAAGTATGCAAATTTGATTTTCAAAATAAATTAGCCAAATTTAGTATGCGATATTTTGGCATTGTAATCTTTAAATCCAGATAATCCACATTATACATAAATCCTTATCAATGTGTACTGATATTGAAAAAACTGATAATCTATAATTTGACAATAATGGTACATTCATTACTTATATGTGGATTGAGCAGATTACACTTATTTCAGATTTGAACAATATACTTTATTTGCATTTTGGATAACGAGTTTGAGGCAAGCTAATAGTTAATTTTAGTCGAATGCAAATTATAATTTTTATATTTAAAAATTCAATCATTAACTTGTTTCAAAACTTGTGTTCCAAAATAATGCCCATAGGCGTTATTTTGCACAAATACAGAGCAAATTGTAAATCAACTGATCATGCTATTGCTGTCATTAATAAATGACTCTATTTTATTAACATTAACAACAGCCCATTCACATTATATATTAAACATGGTTTAATCTTGTTTAACAAACTAAGGGGTTTGTAATTGAATTTTATCCAAAAACATTTTATAGTTGTTTATATTATCTTAGTTTATTTGATATTTACCATTAGGACTGACGGTTCTTTCGGTCCGTCCTAAAAAGGACTGGACTGGCCCGGTCCCTGGATGGACCGAAAGACTGTCGGTCTGGACCGAACCGATCCTCTAATTATTAGATCACTGACGTGGATCCACAGCCAGTCATAACTACCAACTTTTCTTTAAAACTTCTTTCACCTAGATCTGGCAGAGATGTTAACTAACAATAACTGCATATAGAACTAAAAAAAAAACTTAACAAATATACGAAAAGGGGATAAGAAGAAATGAAAACAAAGGGGTAAGTAAAAAAAGGGGGAAAAATACTAAACCTAAACGAAGAAAAAAATAAATAGACAAAATGAAAAAAGCAAAAAAAAAGTTAATGGTATGACATACATATCTTGAAGAAAAAAGAAAATAAGACAACAAAAAAAGCATAATTGATAATAAAAATTATATAATACTGCGCAAGAAAACGCCTCGCCAAACTATTATATATACATATTAGAAAACATAAGGAAAACATCTGGAATTTAGTCTTCGCAGATCAGCCTACTCCACTGCGCCACGTTTCATTACGCGTCCGTTCCTGTTTATCCACCTGCATACCTTCTTCCCGATTAGAATAGAAACAACAATGCCGATCTTTTGGAGGGGTACGCCGGATTTTCCACTTTCCATCCAAAATTCCAGAGAAGAAACTTCAAGTAAGAATATGATAGGAGGTGTCTATTCGAATATGTTCTTGTATCCAAAAATCTTTAGAAAGAGTATTGAAAAAATTCTTGACATAGACCTAAAACTCCTCTTTGAAGCTGAGCTGGTACTTTCTTCTTCAGTAAATGATAAACTCTAAGCTTGTTGGCAGATAGTCTATGATCTTTATCTCTAAACGACAAGTGCCGTCCTCTGGGTAATCTATAAGCTCTACTTCTAAATGACAGGTGCTGTCTTACGGGTTTCCAGTGCACTCTATTTAATCTTACCAGTTATATCAAAGAATTTTATATCATTGGATTTAAATTTTTCTTGGTACAAGTGATCATTAGAAAGAGTGTTTTTTTTTAAATTTTTTTAAATATTTTTTAATTTATTTTAGCAATAGTTAATTTATTTTTAAGGCTTTTTTTATTATAATTATTTGTTAAATGGTTCAGATAATCATGTTATACAAAATAAGTATAAATTTTTATTATTTTTTTTTTATTTAAATTTACTTTTATACATACTAATTAATTTTTTTAATTTTTTTTTGATTTTGGGTTCTCGTTAGAGCCATTCACTTTTGTCGTTGAAGTCGTCCTTTCTGGTACTTGCTCTTCGTTAACGGTATCGCTCATTCTAGTACCTTTTTTCGCACTTCTCCATTTTTGGCAATTATCTTGTAGTTTTTCGATAGTGGTGCTTTGGATTTTTGGGTATGCAGATTTCTTTATAAACTTTTTTTGTTTTTGTATTTTGTTTACATTGTGTATGAAAGTTTCATTTTAGAGATTTCAGGGATATGTTTGTGGAGTTTTTATTACTAGAGCTATCCTTTCAGTGCTTCACTATTGGAGTCGTCCTTTCTGGTATTTTTTTTTGTTGGTGTTTCTTACATTATCAGTATTGTCCAATCATCGGTGTACTTCCTTTTGTAATGCTTTCTTTGTCATTGGTGTTTCTTTTGTTTAGTCTGCTGGGTCCATCATTAGTATTTTTGTTTCTTTCTTGGTACGTGTTAGGCTTTGAATTTTATTTTTCTTATATTTAGTTTTTTTTTGGCATATCAGTAACTTTTTCTTTGTACGGTGTTTTTATGGCGTTTGTACGGTGTCTTTATAGCGTTTGTGTGGTGTGCAGTGGTGTCTTTATAGCATTCATGCAGTGGTATCTTTATGGTGTTTATGTGGCGTTTGTGTGGTGTCTTTATAGTATTTGTGTGGTATTTCTAAGGTGTTTTTGTGGTATCTTTTGTAATATATTTTGTATTTTTTTTTTAATAAAAATATTTTTTATTATTTTTGTAAAATTTATAATTGATTGATATTATGTATTTGCATAATAAATTAAATTATTATTTATAATATATATGAATATTTGAATTTATTTTTTTAATATATAAAAAATTAACTAGTATTTAATATTTAGGTGAGCATATAGTAATTTTTATTATTCGCTTTTTGTTATTTTTTTTATTTTTTACAATCTGCTCAGATTATTGAAGATTTGGCAAAAAATTAAAAAAAATTTCTTCAATAATTACTAGTAGTGTTGCAGATATGCACAGATTTTTAATAATTGAGTTTTTAAAAAATCTGTGCAGATATGCTCTATATTTATTTACCTAATGTATATAAAAAACTAGCTAGCATTTATTATTTAGGTGAATATATAGTAATTTATTATTATTTGCTTTTTACAATTTGTACAGATTATTGAATTGTTAAAGTTCTGTGAAAAAATTAAAAAAAATTCTTTAACACCATTGGCAGGATCGGAGATTTGCTCAGATTTTTATTAATTACAGTTTTAAAAAGTTTGCTCTATATTTATTTACTCGATGCTAGATGTAATAATTTAGTTTTTAGCAAATTACTATAAAATTTATATGTAATAATCCAACTTTTATCAAATTTACTTGATTTTAGGGGTAGCAAAAATGCATAAATTCATACAGATCAGTTATAACCTCTATGAGAGATGTTCAGGTCCTTTTGTAAATATGAAACATTTTCTAAGTGGATAAATGGATTGCAAAAAATGTGGATTATTCAAAGGACAACAATTAGCTTTTGCGATTGTATTTTTAGAACCAAATCCTACCGGTTTACCAATTGCTTCGATTTTATGTACATCAGAATATATACTATATTGGAAATTGATAGCAAGTGCAAATATTGAAGATATTTTTTTATATATGCAAAGTGAAATTAAGCTAGAAGAAAAATTTTCTGAAAATACAATACGATATCAAGATAAATATCTTAAAATTTATTTTTTTAAACAACAACAATTAGAAAAACAATTACTTATTAAAGCAAAAGGAATTTTAATTACATATAAGGTTCTTGTTTATAATCAATTTGTAAAAGAAAAATATCTTCTTTTTCTAACTAAAGCAATTAAAAGAACTTATAATGAAAGTAAAAAATTTTATCAAATATATATATAATTTAAATATTTGCCAAGGACAAAGTGCTAAAGATAAAAAATCAGGTGATTTTTAGGGGAAGAGGTGATAAAAAAAGTTGAAATTATATATAAAAACCTGACTATATATATATTAAGAAAGAGAGGGGTAAACTCTGATAAAAAATAATCAGATGATTAATAACATAGCCCTAAGCATAGTAAAAATTTACTATTTTATTTATTATATTATTGAATATATTTTTTTTCAATATTAGAATTTGAAAATGTAACATATATTCATGAAATCCAATTAGTTAATAATAAACAGAATCCTCAAAAAGAACATATACCATCAGGAAATTTTATGTATAGATATTAATCGATATATAACAGTTAATCGTTTTATATCGATTAAAAAATAACGATATATATCGATTAACTGGTTAAAAATCGATATATATCTAAATCGATATATATCATTTTCTATATTAAATTATTATATATCTACAAATCGATTATAATCGGAATTATTTAAAACAATATATAACAATTAACAGATCTTTAACAATTACACAGGTAATTACTTGAAACGATATATAACGATTAACAGATCTTTAACGATTATACAGTGTTTTGACCACATTACAAAAATTTCATCCCAGATCACTGAGTAAAAAAAAAAA
>QKWP01001267.1:65436-147266 GCA_003550325.1 Gigaspora rosea | reverse complement strand
TTATTTAATAGAAACCTTTATATTGTTTTTATTCAAATTAGTTTATATGTATTTAAAAGTCATTAAATTGTTTTATAACCAAAAAGTTACTATTTTTTTGATTATACAAAAATTATTATTTGTGAAAATTATAATTATTAATAAGTAAATTAATTAGATAATAGTACTTCAGGATAGACAATGTTTAAAGTAGTACAGTCATTTGAATTATGTGGAAAAAGAACTTTGATTGATTGAGCAGAAGTGCATCTAGAAAGAGCTACATAAAGCTGGCCATGTGAAAAAACAGAGGTTCTAAGATCTAGTCCAACGTGCTTAAGAGATTGGCCTTAAGACTTATTTATAGTAATAGCAAATGCACAACGAACTGAAAATTGTCTTCTTTTAAATTTAAAAGGTAATTCAGTTAAAGATGGTGTTATGTAATGCGAGGAATAAAAACCAAATTTCCAGCACAGCTTCCTAAGAATACGTGCTTCAATAACATGATCTGAAAACTGAGCAACAATTAGACAAGAGCCATTACAAAGTCCTTGACGAGGAGCAAGATTACGAAGAAGCATAATTGGGTATCCAATTTTAAGATCAAGTTTAGAAGAAGGCATTCCAGATGGATTAAGGGAGTTCAAGTATTCAATAGAATATATATTATTATTATCAGCCCCATCTTCAATTATAATATTATTAGCACTTAAATAGGTATGCTTATCTCCAGGAAATATATCAAGAATAGTACTATTAATATCATGAACATCATCATTTCGAGCAGATAAAAGCATTCTATCCCGTAAAAAGTCATCACTAAGATTCTCTTGCTCTATATTAGGATAAACTGCTTTAATAAGTGAGTATATATCAGGTCCAACTTTCATATATTCAGGAAGTGAAACTGTATTTTGTAATTGAGAAGTATTTGATCCATTTCCAATCTAAAAAATTTAAATAATAGAGCAAAAATAGTGTAAAGATTTATATAGTCTAATACAATTTAGTATATAATTACATCCAAGAGCCAATTTGCAAAGGATTTATTTTCATCAGAATCTGATTCTAAACACATATTTTGTCGTAATATTAGAACATTTATATGATTCCATAAGTAGGATCGTTGCAAAGAAGCAGCAACTATTTGTTCTCGTGATCCTTTTACAACAACTGGCAAGATTTGACAAAAATCATCACCAAAAACTACTATAATACCACCAAAAGGTCTATCATCATCCCGAATAGCACGTAAAGAACGATCAACAGCTTCAGAACAATATCGATACAGGGACGATGATTTTCTGTGATTCACAGAAAACAGCAGAATTTCTCTTAAGTACAGCCAATCACAGAAATCACTCTCAATCACCGCAGAATATCACAGAATTCGAAAAAATTGAGGTCATCTGATTATTAACCAATCGGATTGAAAATTTCATAGTAGGAGATTCATTACGCCAACATATGACATATGTATCAAGTTTAAACAAGCACATACTTTCAAAAAAATCATGACTAGGCGGTGCAGATGAACTTCCGTAACTTGTCATAACTTTTGCTATAAAGCAATTTACCTGCGTCTCTAATCATTATAAAAGCTTTTTTCAAACATAAATTTAACTATAAGAAATCAAACTTTTTTTATGGTTGTTTTTTTTTCTTGTTATCAAAATGAATATGATAGCACAATTAGTTATATAGTATAAAAACTTTTGACTTTATTTTCTTGGTCTTTTTATCAAATATACGTACCTGTTTTTTTTTTAAATATTATTATAAATAAATTTTTATGAATAAGTGTATTAAACCACAGAATTAACACTTTTTTGCCACAGAATTGCACAGAATTGGCATTTTTTACCACAGAATCGCACAGAATTTCACAATATTACACAGAATTTGCAAAAAATTTTATCACATTAAATCACAGAATTTACCTTAACCGCACGCAGAATTTAGTCTTAACCACCGCAGAAAATCATCGTCCCTGTATCGATGTTGCATAGGTACTTCATCCCAGAAAATAAGTTCAGTAGCTCGAAGTAGATCAGCAAGGTCAGAATTTTTGTTAATTGCACAAAAAGAATTTTCTTTAATTTCAATTGAAATTCTAAATGTAGAGTGAGCAGTGCGCCCACCAATAAGTAACAATGAGGCAAGACCAGAGGATGCTATACAAATTACAATTCTACCTTCACTACAAATTTGCATTGCAAGTGTATTATAAACAAATGTTTTGCTGGTTCTAGCTGATCCATTAAGAAAGAACAAATAGCCATATCTATTATTTACTGAATCCAAAATAATGTGATATGCAGTACTTTGTTCACTATTTAGTCGTGGAATATAATTTTCAACTAATACATGAAATTCTTCACGATTTCAAGCTAAATGTTCAGCAATAAGACGATTTCCTAAATAAAGCCCTCAGTTACGCTCCCATAAAGGCATTGGAGGGCACATAGTAAGTGAATAATTTGAATCTTTTAAAATTTCATCTATAAAGAATAGTCCAAAATCATATATTTGATCCTCAGTTGGTTCATCAATAGCATGTTCTTGACATAAACGATAAGAAAGATCATCACATATATTGGCACGAAATTTTAACCACAATCTTTCTGGATAAGTTGGTGTATATTGAATTAGAATAATTGCAAAAAGGGTTCTTAATTGAGAACCACTACGTATAATGGAGGCCTCTTTTAAGCAATTGTTCCATTCTCCATCATCCTCTAACAAACCAAGGGCTATGCATGCACTTTTAAAAGTTGGATATTGAATATCATTAACTGTTCATAAATGCTCAAATGACTGTGGACCACAAACAATTGTAAGCAAAAGTCAAAGATAAAAACGTTCTCCAGCCATTGGGTTTGCAAAATATATTCTGCCAATAGCAAACCCTCTTTTTCGTACTGTCCATTTTAGCTCCTTTTTATTCCAAACAAAATGTTGTGGAAACTCTTGATATGTATATTGGCGAGCAGCTTCTATAGTTGCACAGGCTTCAAAAAATACTAATAGTGTAGTTTTTTGACATTCTGCACGAGCTAAAATATCTGCAGCTTTATCATTTGGATCAAAAATGACTTGATGCATTCCAGGAAGGTGAAGTGCCAATCTTACAACATTTGGTACTTCTTTATGTAAATGCATTCCAAATAAACGCCATGCTGCCTCTGGTGCACCAATATATCCTGCATCAAGATACTGTTTAATCTCGTCTGCTTCATGGCCAAATTGCATAGTAGTTCGATCATGACCTTTGTAAATATATTTGTGTATATATTTAACTGCCTGTATATAAAATTGGTAAGAAAAAAAATAAAATAAAATAAATAAATTTAAATTAATTAAAATATATACCCTTATTAATGCACAAACTTCAATATTTATATGACAATTAAATTTTCGACTAAGAATTGGATTGTAAGGTACCACATCTTTATTGTCAATAATATTATTACCAATATTAAATGTACATTCATCATAGGGTCTAGCATAAAGAGGATATCCATCAGAATCCATTGATGTTTCATTACGAAATTCTTTAGGATATTTTTTTTGACAGATTCTATCTTGCATACATGGTGCTTGAAGATTACGTGAACCACATGGTCCATGAACCATACAGTGCATTATAGTATCAAAAAGCAATAGATCTGCATTTTGATCTGGAAATTTAGCACATACAATTTGATCAACATCAGCAGGATCTCTAATTTTATCATTGCTATAAAGAAAAAGTAGAAAATGCATATGAGGAAGACCATGTTTCTGGAACTCAATTGTGTATACATAGGCTATTACTTTTCCAAAAATATGGTTTTTTTTGATTTCATGAAAAAGAGTATGACGTTTAAGCTCAAATACATGTGCTACTAAATCAGGTCTATCAGCTGAAGTTTGACCAGGTAACAATTCATCAATAATTTCTTTCCAATTTGGATTTGCTGTCATAGTTCCAAAGATATCTGGATGGTGGCAAAATCGAGTTATAGCCATTGAATCCTGAAAAATTTCAAACATATAACATGAGCTTCCAAGATGAGTTGAAGGAAAAATTATACGTTGTCCAAGATTTGCCAAATTTATTTCTGCATTTGCAGTAGATCCTATTGTATCTGCAAGCCCTTGATATACATCAGCTCGTAGAGTTGCTTGGTTGTTACGTAAATATCTTAATCGATTTTGTTTAGTTGATGCCCATGCATCTACCAAAAATTCTTGAAATAATTTTTCACTTCGAAGAATAGTTGAAAATTCAGCATGGCATGAAAAAAGTCGAAAAGAGTAAAAGTCCATTTGTGTAAGACGTGGAGCATTACTTTGATTTTCAGCATGTTGACCAAATTCATCAAATACAATTTGCTGTAATTCTGAATGCCAACCAAGCTCACCATATGGAAAAAGAAGCACATATTGAAGTGGCAAATAAGCTGGATGTCCTTCATGAATGTGTTCAAGTGGACCTCCACGTAAGCGAAGAATAATATCACGCATGTGTTTTAGTATATAATCATCACCAGGTAATATAACAGCTATTTCATTTGTAGTAGGAAGATTGTAACGGCGGTGGTCTGTAGCTGCATTAAAGTGAAGATGAACAGCTAAATCAGTTTCAGAAACACTATCTTGACGGGCTTGAGAAAGAATTTCAAAAGCTTGCTGATACTTTGGATAAAATGCATGATGGTCTCAAAGAATTTGCTGTATTTCCCACATTGTTTGAGTATATAAATTACTACTTCTTCCCATTCGAATTTGGTGTGCAATATCTGGATCATGAATATAAAGTTGTGCATAATTGGCATTCATATTTGGTGCAGGAAGGAGTGATCCTGAACGGTGGCGAAGTTCACCATGAATACAAAAACAATATGGAGCATGTCTACTCAAAATGGTTTGATCAATGCTTGCTCCTAATGAAGTAAAAGCATGGGCTGCATTGTACTGGTGAATATTAGCATGAAAATCCTTGCATTGCTCATCTTGGTTTTCAAAAAAATGGCAAAGAAGTAAAGGTGAATCTCGAAGAGAAGAAAGAATAACTTTTTCTTGGTTATAGCATTTTTCATACTTTGGTTTAGTTCGTGATGAAACAGTAAGGCGTTCATCTAACCAATGAAGAGCTTTACAATGAGTACACTCAGAATTCATATGCCCAAGATAGTGACGTATATTATTATTTTGACTTTGTCCAAATATTGTAGTGCCAATTTGAATTCGTGCTCTTTTGATTTGTTCTCGGTCTCTTCTTGCTCGTTGAGCAATAGATCTTTTGCTTGGTATACTTGTAGCATTTTCTGTAGGGTTAGTGTTATTTTTTTTATGTTCACTTCTATTATGTTAAGCAATAATTTCTAGCCTTGGTTCTGATTCATGTGCCTCTTGTTCACAGGCTTGTTGTAGTTGCTGAGTTATGACTGATTGAGTTGACTCATGTTCTTGTGCTTCTCTTTCACGTGTTCGTCGCTGTTGTTGTGCAATAGCATGTCAGTTTGGGACTTGTTGTTGTTCATTTCTTGCATGTTCCTGAGCTTCTCTTTCACGTGTTCGACGCTGTTGCTGTGCAGTAGCACATTGGTTTGGTTCTTGTTGGCATTCATTTCTTTCACATTCTCGTCGCCATTGCTGTGCTATAGATTGTTTGCTCATATTTAAAGTAAAAAGAAAAAAATCAAATTAACATATAAAATTCATGGTCTTACGTATCCATTATAAAACCTCCGGATCAGGTGTAACAGGTGTTACGATCCGGATAAGGTATTGCACCAAATTAGCATCGATCATTTAAATATAAAATTAATATGGTAATAGGGTTAGATTGTTAATCACTCGAATGGACTATAAATGCAAATCATATAGTGCATCAAATTTGCTTTACCGGTTAGGATTTTGATTACTTAGGTCCGTTTACCACTCTAGTTACCCGTGCTAGTGACTTCTTATTTATCGAAAGTTCGTTCTTAAGCACCTTATTCAATGGGTTTTTCTAAAAGAGGTCTCAGTAATTTAAGCACTTGTAATTCGGAGAAAAATTTATATTTTTGGAATTTGTTTCCTCCGTGTCTTTGATTTCTGATTGGATGAGGTGTAGTTTATTTTAAACATTCTTTTTTAGCAACCATTAATAATCAATGACATCCTTATTTTTTTCCAGAAAATCGTGAGTAGGCTGGACATTACGCAATCTGAATAAATGAATCAAGTGAGTTACCATTGCGATGAACGAAGCATTATTTTACATTTAAACATAATAATAAACAATAAATTCTCATCAAGTTTCGATCCGATCAAAAAAAATATCCATTTTATTGTTAATACTCGAAGCTTTTGATCGATACTTTAATTACAATATAATAAATACAAATATCTTTTAAAATAACATAAAAAAAATTGTTACTTCTTGTTGCTGTAAAGCAACTTTCGCTAATGATGCGATAAAGTAATTTTGTTGCAGTTGCAACAAAAAATTTAAATTGTATAATCATCAAACGGAGAAGCCGATGCGACTAAAGTTGAAACTTTAGCAGGCAGTTGAATATAATTTTGGTTATTGGATTTTTAGTTGTTTTGGGTGGTGTAGTGAGATCATGATCAAAAGAAAAAGAGTATGCTCAAGCATTTAATTCTATTAATATCATCATTGATTGATTCTTGAGCATAATCATGATCATTATTAAATCAATTGATTAAGATGCTTGAGAACACCCTTTAGTCGATATCACATAAAGTTAGGGTTGACATTTGATTAATTGCGGGTACATATTTTTAATAAATTTTTACTTTGTGCGATGCCAGCTAAATGAACTGGTGGTAAACCGATTGTTAGTAAGGCGGATCCTTACATTACGTAGGAATTATAGTTTTAGGTAAAGAGCCCACCGATCAAACTCTCCTTGCCGATTATTAGTCCTCGAAAATTATACTAATCTCCTTGGCGAATAGGAAATTTTACAAAAAAAAAAAAGAAAGTAATTTTTGAGATCTTATCTAGAACTATAAAACTAAGCTTTTTTTTTTGCAAATTTCAAATTAGAAAAGTGATAGCATGAATAATAATATGCTCACGCATCTTCCTTAATGTGATTAATTTAAGATCGTGATGTTACTCAAGTATTATGATCAATTAAAATATTGATTGGAATGGATGCTTGAGCAAATATGTTTTTTATTATCATTGTTTTTACAAATCGAAATAAAAAAAAAAGGAAAAAGATTGATCAATAAAAGGAAAAAGCAATCTACGACACTCCAATTTCTGTTTCTCGGGAAGGAAGTAGCATCACATACGAATTTTGAATATTTTTCAGAAAAAGGGTTAGAAAAGATGAATGAAGAAGAAGGAAGAGAAGCTGAGACATACATGGTCTAGAAAAATAAAAGTGCTCGTCACTTTTAATTTTTTTTTTTGAAGTTCATAATACGATGATGTAGATTAGTAGATTACCTAGTATTAACAATACGAAGGCGATATGAAACCAATGGGGCCTTGAAACTATCGAAATTAATTTTTCTATTAATAAACTGTTAATATATTTATTTGGATGATTAAAAGATTCACATAATAATCTTATATAAAAGTTATACTAATGTCGACTTCCGGAGGTTCCAATACAGGAAGTTTCCCCGATATTTTAATTTTACGAGGTTGTGCTTTTTTTTTAGTATTATAATGCCAGCGGTCAATAAAGTCCCGTAAGTGTTGCCTATATTGCATCTGAATTTCATTTCCATGTAGATAATTTTTGCAATGTTGTTCTTTGTAGCGTACAATTACTATTGTAATTATCAAGACGTTCAGAATTGATGTAACCAGGAATTCTATTTTATAAGAAAAAGAAAATTTGAATAATTAAATTCACTAAAAGAACCTGATAAAAATTAGTACCGTTCATCTTGATTCTACAACTCAATCGTGAGTAAGGTTGCTAATCAACGATAACTATTAATAACTACAAGGTGAAGTATTAATAAAGAAAAATCATATAAACAATACTCCCTGGTGTTTTTAAAAGGATGAGTCGAATTAAATTTAGTAAATAATACTATTTGATTAGGGTTGTTAAAAGCTTGTTGGACCCGGTTCTTGAGTTGACTTCACAAGGACTTTTAGGACTGATTCAAACCTGTCCAGTACAAAGTCCCATATGCATGTCAATTTGTGATCCATATAATTGGTCAAATGCATATTGTTTGTTCGAATTGTGAACAGGAGGCATTCGTATAATTGGCTAATTTATATCAGATATAGAGATTTATTTGATTATTATACGTATAGACTCGACTCAAGAACTGAGTTCTAATTGAAGTCTATTTACGAAGTCTGGACCGAAAGAATCGGACTTTTAACAACCCTACAGATGTCTCTTGTAGTAATATACCTAAATAACAACAGTAATATAATGTTAATATTAGTAGTATAATTTGCACAATCATATTTGTAGTTTTACTTATCTTAATAAAGATCAGATTCTCTTGTACATTAAATATCGTTCTCCATAGTAACGTTACTAAAGACCCTTTACTAATAACAATCTGATCCTAATAAAAAGAAATAAATTAAATTTAGTGCAGTTTATTGAACATAATGTCATTCATTAAACTCAAACATACTTAACTTTCCTACTATTGTTAGTAGATCTGCGACACAAATTAATAATTATATCCACTTTGGTAGTAAACATACTGAGCCTGGTTATACTGTATTGCGCAAGTAGCCAAGTCAAATTTTTTTAACGGCTAATAGTTAAATAGTTATATAGTACTGTAGTATAATCAGTAATGTAAAAGTTTTGGTAGAGCACTAAGGGAATTTGAACAAAATATCAAGATCGTGGCAGGTATTGAAATGATGTGACGCTACTTGTGACGCATGATTTGTTTTTATACGGTCAGTATTGTTAGATTTAACCAGCCAATCAGATTATAGTTTTGTCTCATATTGTTTGTCTCCTTAGTGTTTATCTCATCATACCGATACCGTTTGTCTACACCATTCTATCTTATATATTGATATTAGTCAAATTAATTTTGCCAAGAGTTTCATCAATTATTAGTAGTTTGGTCAATTGTTAGCAGTTTCATTAATCATAAAAATTTTATCAATATAAAATTATGACAAAATAGAAATAATAAAGATATTGATAGCTTAAATAGTGTGAATTATGTAAACAAATATTAGTAAAAATATAAATACATTAGCAAATATATTCAAGTATTTGTAAAATACTTAAGTAGTAAATTGTTTTTAAAGAGAATAAAAAATAATAAATCTTATAATAAACAATATTAGAAATTCATATGTTTTTCTATAGTGCAGGAATAGGACTTGCTTACATATAAAAGTATCTCTTTCTTGTTGCTTAATTAAAAGTTGTAAAGCTTATTTTTGTGATTCTAATAGTAGTAAAATCGTTAAAATCGGATTGATAGATCATAAGATATGAATATTGTCAATTGTTTATTATAGAGATTTTTCTTAAGAATTGAACACATGGCATTCTACTTACTGTATAAGGTAATAGTCACATGCCCACCAATTTTTACTATAAAATTTGTACCCTTTAATTGCAGACTACTAATTAATTATTGCTATAAAAGTACTTATTATAAGTATTTATTAAACTAAATCAACACATCTTATATCCAATAAGTGTTTAAATAAATATTTTTATAATAGTTATTAAATTTTGCAATAAGGTTTAATAAATATTTAAAATAAGCATTTAATAAGTACTTAGTTATATTTTAAATTTTAAATAAATTTTTTTAAATATACTATAAGGTATTAATTATAATATTATAATTATATATACAGTACAATTAAAGATAAAATTAAAGTTGAAACTAAGGTCAATTGTGCAAAAATCATTTTTCATTAGAATACCAAAGTAGATTTATTTGTAAAATTTTGAGTTATAATAAAAATGAATAAAAAAATTTTTATTTAAAAATTTTGTCTCTTTATAGTATTTAATAAGTATTAAATTTAATTGCTTATTTAACCTAAGTATTAAAATTAAATATGTAATTATTTAATATTATTTATTATAGTATTTAAAAAGTATTTAAATTAATTACTTATTTAATCTAAGTGTTAAACTTAAACAATTATTTAATATTATCTATTATAGCAATTTAAAAATATTAGATTTAAATAATTTTATTATATATATTTATAAATTATTTATAAAATAATTAATATTAGTATTTAATTTATATTATATTTTAACAATCAATAACTATTTATTTTAAATACAAATAAATACTTATAGAGTACTAAATACTTTATAAATACAATTTATAAGTATTTATTTAATAAAACTGTTGAAAAAAATATAAGTTAACTATTTTTTTTAATTTCCTGATGTAATGTAGAGGATGAAAACAATAATTCTGAAAATTTACCTATAGCACTTCGAAAAACAAGTCAAATTTTAAAAAGTAAATAAATAAAGCTTTTATGAATCAATCTTTTTGTTTTATAATTCTAATAGTTTCATCCATAGTTTCTTCCATAGTTTCGTCAATAGTTTTGTCAATCATCAATAGTTTCATCAATCATCAGTAGTTTCGTCAATCATCAAAGTATCATCAGACGAAACTATTGAATAAACCATTTCATCAATGTGAAATAGTTTCGTCACCCATCTTTAACTTCAATTCCAGTGATAAAAAATCTTCAATGTAACAGTCCATTGACATTTGATCATTGGAAGTAATTATGCTTCCAGTTCCAGTAATTTCCACTGGACGTTCCAATGAACAATACTGCCTTAAAGAACCCATCCGGAACTGGTCCATGCGGAACACTAGCGCGTAATAACGCGCAGATGTATAATTTTAAATTTTGCCTAAATTAAGCTTAATTTGGGCCATGATTCAAATTAACGTCTCAGCATGCTATTACGCGTAAATACTGTATCAGATAAATATAAAAAAAAATTAATTATTTATTATCCATCAGATTAAAATGATCGGGCTCCTAATAACTCGGGTTTATTGGATGCTTTGTATTCAATAAAAACATATTACCGTAAATTTCGGTGCAAGGTACCCAGTATTTTACATTCCACGTAACAACAAACCTTGATTTATACCCCGGGTATATTGTATAGCAGGGGTATATTACATGGGGTATCTTGTAAGGAGCGTATATTAGCCCATAAGTAAAAAAAATTATTATTAGTAAATCTGCCTTTGATTTGTATCCGGTCTCTTACAAACACCGATCAAGGGGGACCCTGCACCGAAATTTACGGTAGCCAATCAAAATCAACTATATAAAATTGACCAATTAGAATTGATTATGTAATATCCAAATGGTTTTAGTATCGTACGATAATTCTACGTACATTATTTATAGTTTAAAAGTACTTTTTCAAAAAAATAAAATTATAAAGAAAATTGAAGGTTTGTTAGAATTATAGAACCCATTATCAAAAATAATCAAAATCCCTTTCTATTTTCGAGAAGTTGTTATCGTTATGCTAACTTCTCTAAATAAGAAAGGGATTTTAATTATGTTTGGTAATGAGGTCCTATAACTTTAAATATACTTCTTTTTTTATTATTTTCGTTTTACTTTAAACAGTATAAATTAAATTGAAAAGCCCTCTGATTGGCTAGTACTGTATCTTGTTGCAGCGACATGTAAACCACGTACAACGAACTTTCACCAAGTTTTATTTTTTTCCCATGGGCTATCTTTCAAAATAATTCAGAATATGTGACTCGCCATTGTACGATGATTTGATGTAGATTTTTTTAACGTTAATATTAGAATAGCAAAATAAAGTTGTAAAATCAAATTCAAACCATTATTGGTCCAAAACGAAGATTTCATTAAATAGTCGTGATTCTGAATTCAAGGACGATTTTTGTAACACCAATTATTGAAGTTATTTATTACGTACAAACTTTTGTCTGATTATATTAAATCTTAGTTTATATTGCGGTATATTTTTGAATCTATACTATGATAGTGGGGATAGTATTACTAAATCAACGATAAGCACACATCGATAGTAAAGCTGCAAGGAACAAAGCTGCAGCAGAACAAAGTGATAATTGAAGAGATACAATTATTTCATTACTGCATCATTCTTGAAATTGTAAACTTGATTAAAGAAATTTTTGTAAAGGCCTCATGCAGAGGATATTTACCAGGTATTATTATCAAATCTAAAAAATTTTTAGTAGTAAAAAAAGTACCGATTATCATTGATGAAATCTCTAATTAATGTGCTCAAAATGTTTTAAAGATATTATTCTCTTGTCGTGGTACACAATACGTTAATTGTGTTAATTTCACTTGAATTTCACACTTAATAACTTCAGGTTCCAAAGCATATGACAGTCTCATCCCACGTATGTTCCACAGGTAGAACAATAAACCTTTTCAACAAGTATTCTTTCAAAAACTTCTTAGTGTAAAGTCAAATGTTTTCAGATTATAAGATCAGGTGTAACGTGAAAACGAAAAAATAGAGACGTTTTAAAAAAATCGCTTGTAGCTCATAATTTTGTTTATGAAACCGTCTTTCGTGTTCTAACCAAAAAATTCCTTGCGGAATTTTGAGGTGGAGACGGTCTTTGTTCTATCTTAGCACTAACCCTTACTCTAACTTTTCGTGTTATTGGTTTGTTTGTTACACCAATTCTCATAGGATGCGTTACAACTGAAAAGGTTGGGGAAGATATTTAGAATACTTGAATTTTACACCAAGAATTTTTTGAAAGAATACTTATCGAAAAGGTTTATTGTTCTATCTGTGTACGTACAGTACAAGGTATGTAGCGGCAGATAATTGTTACTGCATTGCGATTGTAATATCGCCCTAAACAGGAACAGCCAGATCAGAGCATTTATAGAGATCGTGCATTTAAAGAGTAATTTTATTTCAGTATTTCATTAGTATTTGGGACTGTGCAATGATAGAGGGTGTGCTTTTATCGTTATGTTATATAATTTTATGTAAATAAACGATATATTTATACAGCCTACTCTGAACATAACAACAAAACATCAAACTTTTTTATATTCTATATAAATAAAAAATATGTATTTAATTTAATTTTTAGAAAAACTTGGATTGTCATAAATCACAGACATTTCGGAAATTGTTTAAAGCACGCGTGGCGCCATATGTATACAGTAATTGCATCACAACACCAAAAGAATTCTCTTTCTTCTGAAACTTTTTGGAATTCTGGTTCTATATGGTAATGAACATCTTGACCATATTTATACGATTTTACGCAAAAAAACTTATTTCAAATTTTGTTTTTTTTTTTTTATCGACATAAAAACTCGTATTCGCCAGGCTAGCTTGATTTAAAAAATACCTTTTGCAAAGCCAACTGGCTTTACAAGTTATTTTTAGAAAAACTTGGATTTTCATAAATCGCTAACATTTTATCGTTATACGAAAATTGTTTAAAGCACGCACGCGTAGCTGTTATATGCACCATATGTAATTGCATCAACTTGTTGGAATTCTGGTTCCATATGGCAATGAACATCTTGACCATATTTATACAATTTAGCTTCCGAAAATATTTATACAATTTAGTTTCCGAAAATATTTATACAATTAAGCTTTATCGTTAAACGACAATTACTAATCGGCAAAATAATAGCCTCATTTATTTTACGTTTTTTTATTATAATACAATACAAAAAAAAAATAATAAATAATAAAAAAAAACTTATCTCGGATTTGTTTTTTCAAATGTATCCGTATTTCCTTTTATCGACACAAAAACTCGCCAGCTTGATTTTCTGTTTGACACGTGAAATGATTAAAAAACACATTAGTACTACATGAAAACTTATTTTTAAAAGATTCTGTTATAGCGGGTAAAGTTTGACCCGAATTTATTTAATTAGTAATCTTCAGCCTCGAAATTAAATTCGAATTGTTAAATCGAATTCGGTTTTATCACTTGTCAAATTAAAAATAGCGATAGTAAAAGTAAATATATACCAAATTAAATAGCATCATTGCATGTACGTACGTACCGTATGTACGTACATACCAGATACGTACAGTACATGTACAGTACATACATACACACTGACAAAAACATTCGATCACCTAACGCTAAGACTATTTTAGCATTACAGAAATTTTGATCAATTCTCTATGCGTTTGTGTTACAGATCGTGTGAGTACTGCAGATTCGGTAGATCGAATCCGAAGGAAATCAGATTTGAACAAGAAGGTCCCAAGCCTTAAATAATGGGTCTATGTTGTACACATATACCTCATGCCAAGTGTTTTTCACACGGTGCTGCAGTCATTTAACCGAAAGTTCACCACGTAGGGTTATGGTTCGCATTAATTAGTTGCGTGATGTCGTCAAATGAAACGATTCCCTTTCTATACTGGAATATCGCAAGTACAGTACACTACGCAAATTTAAATTAACATAAGAGTTATTTAATATATTGTGTGTAGTAATTTATGCAGTATAAATGGTTTGAAAGGTTATGAGGGTGAGGATTATATCAAATTGGTCTGACCTATCATAAAATTTTAACTGATGTAACTTAATAATTTTGTGATAATTGCTATAAACTTTAAATAAATGCATAGCTCTAATGGCTCGATGATTTTGATTAAATTTCTCAAAGAGCATATTACATTCTTACAAACAATGCTATTATAGAGCCATTTCTTTTATTTAATAAACATAAAAAAAATTTTTAGCATACTATAAAAAAAAGCAAGGACTTAATTTCTTTTTTAAAGAAACGGCTTTATAGTTTTGTAGAGACGTAATATTCTCGGCGAAATTTCTGTTAGGGCTATTAATTTATTTAACATTAGAAATTATTACCTATTGATCGTGCTTTTGTCTCTCATTTTTGATATGGAGCATAACTACAAAGAAAATATACGGGGATTGCCCTTTTTGCTAACAGGCCATTCAAAAGACGTATTATCACTAATACGAATTTCCATTCCCACATTACTAATATCTATGTCTCATACCTCATACTTAATCAATTCACTCATTATAATTATCGATACGAATATCAGATATCTAATTCATCATTGATTTGATTACTAATAGCCAAATTACATCATACTTACGTTCGATGAACCGATCGAGCATGTGATTGTAATCGGACCTATCACATGTTCGATCGCAGATGATTCAAGACAAAAGTTGCTATTAATAAAATCTCTATAAAAAGCGAAAGTGAATGAATTTTTTTTAGTTTTTTTAACGTTAGGTGGTGATTTAACTCCGGTTTATTGTTCACTAAAAAATTCATTAATAAACTTTATTATATAATATATTTTTTTTACTTAATACTGTAATAATGAATGGATATGATTTCATTAGTAAAAAAATTTAAGGGGTAATCCGCAGTTAAAGGGTCAAAAATTTCATAGTAAAAATCGGCGCAGTTTTACTAATTGCCTTATATATAGAAGTGGATTTCCGATCATAATAAAAAAACCCTATAGTAAGCCATGTGATATACCAACGTGATTTTAATGATTTAAGGGGAAGATCGCAGATAAAGGGTATAAAATGATCGATAATTAAGTTACGGCGGACATTTAATAGTAAATTCCTATAGTGTGCGAATGGGGCTTTTCTACATATAAAAATATTTTTTTTTACTAAGCAAACCTTTTATAATTTCTAATTAAACTTTGCAAAACCAACTTTCTGATTCTAATGATAGTTAAATCATTAAAATCGCATTAGTATATGACACGATATGAGGATTTATTGATTGTTTACTATAGGGTTTTTTATTATGATCTGAGATGTACGGCATTCCACTCCATATAAGGCAATTAGTAAAACTGCGACGATTTTTACTACCTTTTAACTGCGGATTACCACTTAACTATCATTAGAATCAGAAAAGTTGGCACTGCTTAGTAAAAAAAAAATACTTTTATCTGTAGAAAGCCCCATTCGCACACTATAGAAATTTTATATTAAATTCCGGTTTTGTTTATTATAAAATGTCGATCATTTTATGCCGATTTACCTCTTAATCCACAGTAAAATTGAACTGGAACCGGATTTATAGGTCCAGTGGTTCAGTTTATAAGTCCAGTAGTCCAGTCTATAAGTCCAGTAGAATGGACTTTTGGTCCAGAGCCCAACACTGTCTTAATCAGTGATGTCATCCAACAACAAAAATTGGACTTGGATTTGGACTTTACAATGTCCAATTGGACTTTGGACATCACATGACTTTCGTAACATATGATTGGGCAGTATTTGTATTACATTTAATAGACAAACTACTGCGTTAGTATTATTTAATTTCAGCCAATCAAATTTATGAATTAGAGCAGGGCCCAAGAATCACGATTGGATGTTTGGATTGGACGTCCGATCCAAAGGTGTCCAAGCGTCCAATTTTGTCCCTACTCTTAATGATCTTGGGCAAAATTGATCAATTCCGATCCAGCCGACCATGATTCCGATGCACTCCGAAGTATTCCTTCTGTTTGAGTAGTACGAGTTATCCGATTACAGCTAACCATGACATTTAATAAATCCCAGTGAATTAATTCGAGAATGAGGTAATTTAACTCCGATTTAGAAGTTAACGAATCAGAAAAAAAAAGATTAACGAAATTAAATTTGACAGATAATCTCGTGCAGCTGTCTTTCTGATTATGGCAAGAAATTATTGCGAATATTAACCCATTTTTTTAAATTTAGTACATCTGGGTATCGTGTGAGGGATTTAAATTAGAGTACTTTGACTATGAAGTGCGTCACTTAGTTTTATGACATTTCTTATCGTAAAATCATATAGATAACGTCTAGCCCATCTTCCGCGAAAAGATGGGTTAGACGTTATCTATGTGATTTTATAATAAGAGTTACGCACTTCATAGTTAGTCAAAATACTCCGCGAAGGATTTCATAAAATTTGGTATGGGATAAAATTTTATTTACTTTCATTCTGATATTTTTTTTAATAAATTTTCTGAATTGATAATAATCATATTATATGAATTGTTGGATTATAATAACAGATAAGGTTTAGAGATTTTCTCGCAAGGTACATTAGTTGTTTCTTAGTTCTGAAAGTTTTATTTAAATGCTTATTCTGAGCACTTCATATTTATTTGAAAAAAAAAACTTTAATTAGTTAAAATCCTTAAGAAAAAATAATCCCACAATACAAAAAGCATATATAAAAACATATAATTTGAAAGATTACATAATTATTGTATAATTAAAAAAAGAAAAAAAAAATCAAGCATGGCTACCATTTTCTATAGCAATATTATTATTATTATGATTTTCAATAGTAATATTATTATTATTATTACTATCATCATTAATAATTTTTTTTGATTGAACTAGTTTTTTCAAAAACCATTGTCTAAGAGTTACTTGTTCATGATTAGTTAAAATTTTATAAATGGTAGCACCATGTTGAAAAGATATTTCAATTCCTATTTTATGAATATAGGAATCACAATCGGGATATAAAATTTTTGGAATAGGACGAGCAGATATTATTCCTGATATACGTAATTGATTTGTAGTTTCAAATTCAGTTATTTCAGCCGGCATGCTCCTTTCAAATGGTATTCCTTTAATCATTATTGAAAACATATGTATATTTTAAAATAGGAATACATTATATAGAATCAAAATAATATTTTCATTTTAAAAATTATACCTTGATTAAAAACTTTATATATGTGACCTAAAAAGGTATGTGAAACGAATTCACCGACTACGTAATTACAGTTTGGTATTACTTTTGGAGTAACAATTGATTCAGCAATTATTTGAGCAAAATCAATTTTAACAGAAACATTAATAAAAATAAATTGATTTGGACTGTTGAAAGCAGTGGTTACAGTGGATATGTCATATTTTAAAATTTCGTCACTAAACAATCCGACTTGAAATAAAATCCATTGCATTTTATCAGCAAAAGGAGGATAAGGAGTATAACTTTGATAATCAATAAGTTTCTGATGTAGGCGAGTACGAGGACATCTTTTATCTCTTATTAAATTATCTCTAAAATAATAATAATAATAATAATAATAATAAAATGAATATATTTATAAACATCTTGAATATAACCAAATTTTTTTAAACTTATTTCATTATACTCACAATTCCATTCCTGAATCCCATGTGATAAATAAGACTACTCCTTGTTTAATACAAGCGACAAAAAGTTTTTCTTGCTTTTCGAATTCGTGATGAAGCATGCTAATGACAACAACGGCATCTATGACGAATAAAATACTATTTAGTAAGTAAAATAGTATAATAGGTCAGAATAGAATGGCACTCAAAAAAAATATATATATCCTGGACACCATTATAGCAAACATTAGCGTATTATTACTATGAATCTTAAAAAAAAAATTCTGTTTCTAATGAAGAATTTTAATAACTTTTAATAAAAGTTATATAAAATGCAATCATTATACTTACTAATACTAATGGTGAAAAAATCTGCTTGATAATTCCTTGCAAAGGTATAAATACAATTAATTAGGCTGATTTTAACCATTAGAACAGTAACTAACTTTGCATTTATAACTTTGATTAGAAGCCCAAATGAAATTTATTTTGTAAAAAAGTTTGTAGTAATACTGTGTCAATGTATATTATAGTATTTGTCCAGACGACTTGCAAAAATCACCAATTAATATATATATATATATATATATCAGATATATAACTGATATATACATATATATATATATATATAGTCGACTCCTCCTAAATGCAACTCGACAGTATGAAAAAGAAACATTTGAACAAGTTACATTTAGAGGGAGTAAATCTATAGTATGCTATATACTTGAATCTGTCTCTGGATGTAAAGAGAATTTATTAAAATCTGCACTTTAAGGGCACTTATAAAGTTGACTGTATATATATATACTTTAGAAATAAGGGAAATTAAACCGATTATATATTCCTAAGTCAGAAAATGGTAAGAAAAAAAATAAATGACAAGTAAACTCACTTGTTAAAGCGCATTCAAAATCGGAAGTTTCTTCCCATGTGCCTTTTTTTATCGTTTCATTAAGAATGTCACAACTTTCATTAATGCTCTTTTTTAAATGATTTAAAATATTTCGAATAAGAAATACGTGCATTATTGAATAATTTTAGTATATGAATTGAAAATGAATTAATTGCTTTGACCTACTTGAGCTTGATTATCAGAGACCAGAAGATGGATTTTAGTTGCGCCTTTTTCACGTAAACTAGAGATAATTAACCTTACAAGCTCAATATCATCGTTACAAACAATATAAATATCTGTGTCATTAATTTCAATTGCGGGCATTATGAATGAGATTAGAGGGTTCCGTGGAATGGATGTACTGTGAGAAATAATATTAAAGAAAAATGATTATAGATAGATTATTTTAAATGTAATAAATGTAATGTAATAGAATAAAATTCAATAAACTTTTTTTTTTTTTTTTTTTTTACATTGAATGCTGGATCCACCTTGCAATAAAATCAAAAATTATTCTCACCTTTATTGATCAAAATATTACATTCAATTAATAAATATTTTTTTTATTTTTAATACCATTCAATTCAAAATAAACTTACCACGGGCCCTTTAAAAAGGACGAAAGCAATTACATGCGAGATTAAAAGGTCTCATGTTCTGAAGTAACAAATTTGATTATTTCATATTTTTGGAGGATTTACAATGTTTCACAACATCACTTAAATATTAACAGGACTACTCGGACTAATTACAAACTTTATTTTTTTTAATAATCATATATCATAATTTGAGCAAATAGAGGATTTGTTATAATACCGGTGGTCAAAACGAAGTAAAATGTCTTACTAACCTTTGTTATCATCAGAAAAAGATCCGAAATACAATTTCCTCATTTGCTAATATGGAATATCTTGGTTACATATGTATTATGGCTAACGCGAGTAAATATTATTATTAAAAGGTAATACGACAAGTATAACTATTGTACCCCCTAACTCCACACGAGCTCGCGTCATAGTGGTTATGTAATATAAGTTGATGGTGTACTGCATAAGACATAAGATAATTAAACAATAGATTGATTGCAAATCCAGCCAATTTACTTTATAATGTTCGATTGGTTCGTCTTACAAAAAAAAAAAAAAAAAAAAAAAAAAAAATAATTATAATAAACCATGAATTTTTTTATTTTTTTACTGTATTTTTCCATAAATAAATATGTAATATATATTTTAATACCATATTATCGTATTATTAGGGCAGATTACCGTATGATATAACTTGTGATTATTTTCTGTTAATAGTAAATGCTTCCCCAATCTGACGATAAGTGAAACTTGATTTTTAACTCTTATAGAATTATAGAATTGTAAAGTTACAACTTTCCTGACTTGATTGTTTGTTGGTCTTGAAACCATGTACCATGTACACCATGTACACCATGTATGTATGTTAATAATAAAAATTAGTATCCGAGAAAAATGATCTTGAAACTTTGTAGTTTTTCTTGGGATCAATTAGGATAAATTTATATGGGATATTGTACTCTCTAATTAAAAGGAATCTTTTTTATAACATCCCATGTAAAAATATTCGTCAATTGATCATGTATAGTTGTATAGTTTTTTTTTTAAAACTCCAAACAATAACGATAATATATAAAACTATGTATATTATTTGATATATTATTTGATATATATTTGAATTTTTTTTTTAATTTTATAAATTTTTGTTAGGCATTTTGTTTTAGAACCTGGCGTTTTTATTAAGATCTCTATATAAAAATATAGATTTACTAAAAGTTTTTTTACTTGTATCTTTTTCATTATAAACATCACCGTAAATTCTAGACTTTTACTAGAACGCACCTATGTACAGTATTTTACACCTATGTATGTATGCATTATTTCAAAAATTAGTTAATTAATTGTCCTCCCCAAACCCCTAATCCTAACATAAATATAATACTAACCCTAACCCTAACATGAAAAAATTTTGTGTTATACAAAAACATTGAAAATTTAAAAAACATAATAAAAAAGCATATGATACGTAGGTGTAAAAACACCATAGGTGCGTTTTATAATAATTGTAAATTCTAAGGCCTGTAAAATAACTTGTAAGAAAGAGGGTGAGTATTAAAAAAAAAAAGCCACTAATAAAAAATGTAATTGTATTGGCTACAAATAATGCATATAATAACCAATGCTATAATTTGTTTGATCAATAAAAAAGTGTATTTGGCTTATATAAAATTTTAAAAATAGAGAGAAGAGTTACGTTAAACGAAGAATTAAATTGGATTTGTCCTAATACTAACTACAGTATAAAATTAAAAAAATTCACCCCAAAAATTCTAAAATTTTCAACTTGACTGATATCTATTGTTTTTAGTTGCATTACTAATTATTACTAATATTTTCACGAGCTTCATTTGAATAAAGTTTATGGCGTTATTAGTAAAGATACTGTATTAAAAGACGGCAAAATTTTCAAAATTATAGTATGATTTGTTTAAATATAGATTTTTTCATGCTACACTTTTAAATGCATGCATATGTATGTCGATCTACATTTTTGTTACATTTTCATTTATGGATTGTGATTTTGCCAAATTTAAACCAACTTGGGAATTTGATTCAGATCCCTGTCTTAAAAAATTGAGGGTCTCGTGCACAATAAATATATGTACGTACTATGTATCCATATTAGGTACGTTGAGACCAAGGTACAGGTTTAAAAACCATATAATAGAGTGGTAGTTAATTTCGCGTGTTATATATATATATATGTATTTATATTTATATATATTTATGTATCTGGTATATATATTTATCCTTTTTTTTTTATATGGGTTTGGTCATCCAGTTAATTTTGATTGTTATAACTACCACTTTCTTGTCGAAATGGCGTCTACAAGGTCCTTTATTACATAAATGTATAAAGTGTAATTCCCCTGAGAAAATAGAGAAATAAAAATGCATACATACATACATAGATAATTGATAATTGAAAATTTCACATTTATATAATTTAATACAGAAGCTCTCGATCCATACATGTATAAATAATGTAAATATGCGCCCACTATAAAAAACTTAATTTTACAAATATTAAAAATATTAAAATAGCCGATAATATTATCCTAACTATGGAAAACGGTTGATCACGTGAATTTGTCAATCAATTGTTACATAAAATAAATTGTTACTCTGTACCATTATAATAAAATTTTGTAAGTTCGGTTTTTAATAGAGGTTCTAATTAAAGTTTTTTTACAACTGCTTTGGTGATTAGACCGACATTATTTTCACCCGGTAAGGTATTAGTACTTAGTCATTGTGCAACGTAATGCTTTATATTTCTATTGTTGGGTGAACACACATATGCAAGGAAGCAGTCGAGTTTCAAATTATCCTTGGTAGTTGGTCATTTAGCTTTATTAATCGTTTTTAGGGGCCTTTATTTTCAACTATCGTAATACAAACATAATCTTTAGCGACGATCGTCGTAGTTTGAATGAAAACTTAATTAAGAAAGCGATTGACTCTCGTATAAGTAGTGTTCGAAGGATAACTTAATTAAGGAAGCGATTGACTCGATTGTGGTCACCATAGATGGGTAGATAAAGAATAATTTCTATTAGAAAATTCTATACACACTCCTTATCAAAACTTGGTGTTATTCAGGACATAATCCTTATCGACTTATATTTAGCACAATCTATTAAATAAATTAAATAAATTAAATAAATTAAATAATATGGGCAAAATTAAATTATTTCATTTTTTTTCACTATGTAGACAGTTCATTTGATATTACGTATTTATATAAATCTATTAATCTATTATTAATCTATTATTAATCTATTAATAATATTGTTAATTTTATTAATATTCATATTTTATTTTTCCCGGAATTGGTCGTCCCTGGTTGTGATCAAATAGTCCTGTAGTCTGGTTACATACATACAGTTTGCTATATATATATATATTAACTATATATATATCAATATATATCGATATATAAGGGTTGTAATTTAAATTACCTGTAAAGAACTTGTATTTTATTCCGAAAGTCTCCGCTCTTTATTGTCTGCTATTATAGTCAAAATTTTGATGGTTTGTCACACGATAAGTTACTCTGATATATATATGTCGTGTCCCGATGCCCGATTCGGAATCGGGCTGCCCCAGATGAGAATTTTGTAGCAGAATTAGGACTTTAGGTGACTTTAGGGTTAGGGTTAGGCTAGAGTTAGAGGTAGGATTAGGCCAGATTCCAAATTGGGACAAATTCTTATCTGGGACACAACATATATATATAATTTGTCCAATTTGACACTATATTAAATAATTTTAAATAATTTTGAAATCAGGGTTTGCATAAAGCATAAACCGGTAAATGGTCAACCAATCTAATATCAGAAAGTTTTGCATGTATAAAGATATCTTCTTATTACCGTTAATATCACCCTCGTTAATATCATAATACCAACCTAAACTCGTAATAATTTTAGATTATATAAAAATTACTATTTCTTGTAATCAACTCCCACATATATCAAACATTATTGTCAAATTCAAATGAGTTGATATTAATGAGGGTCACCTGTAATTAATCACTTATAGTTGTGTTTATTCAATATAATCCGTCTATAGTCACATTAATTTTTATATTATAAATTTTATTCCAGAACGATCATATGAAAAATATGTGATCGTTCAACTTTTTTGGTACGCTATATTTTTCCTGTTTTAGAATGTATTATGGTTATCTCTTTTTTTTCTGTTTATGGTATATTTCAAGATGATGATAGTATACATTTTTGATGTCTTTTATGCTGATTCTTTAAAAAAAAATCCTATTTCAGTAGGAGTAATGATTTTCGTTTGTTCATTTTTGGCAAGAATTATGATTTTCAATTTTAATACGTATGATGAGCTCATTGTCACTTGTCATTTAAAGTATAGGACGTTTCATTGTGCATTCTTATTACGACATTTTTTTTATCTGTTGCGACATTCTCGAACATGACTAATATAGTAACGTGACATTATTTTTAACAATCGATATGTAAATTGAGGCATTATTAATTTCGATTTATCATTATGACGTTAATGATTATTAATTTCAAAAATGCTGCAATACTAACTCTTACATATTTTTTGAATTTTGTATTTCGTCGCGGCTCCGTTTTTTCATAATTTTCGTTATTGTTTTTTTTTTTGAGCTTAGGTTTCGTCTTTTGCTTAACAACTAGTTTCGTCCTGTTTGATCAACTTACTTACAATCACTTCAAAGACATCAATCACATTTCATTAGTAAGCCTATTTACAGATGATCGATTTACGGATAAGTTCGTTTCGTTAAGCAATAGATTTTATTTTTGCAAAGCAATTCTAGTCATTGTCGTTAGGATTAAGTTTAGAATTAAAATCAACTATTAGTTGTTTACGAAATGAACTTGTCTGTAAATTAATCGTCTGTAAAATAAGCTTGTCGGTGAAACGAGTGTCGATGAGATGTGATGTCTTTAAAGTGATTGTTGACATGAACGATTATCGGGAGCTACGGTAATTTGGTGAGCTTGTCAAATGTAAGATTTAAGATTTCGATTTGTCACCTCAACCTCCATGATTTTGTCCTTCTGATATCTTGTTAGATGTGTAACTACATGTGATTATTTGAAATCGAATTACTAAGATTATAAAAGAGGTTATATCTTTTATTACAAGTTTACATAGGCTGCTTGAACATGAGCTTGAACTTGTTGCGGCATCGCGCTGCACGTCTATCCTTATATACATGCCGCACATGATCGTGCGCGGCATCACATATCGCCTAATTTAAGACTGTGTAACGATTATTTGTGCAACAACCAATCAAAATTGACATCTAACAGCTAAGTTCGGTCCAAATCGTTTTGAGTCTACTCCAAAAAAGTCGGGGTTCCAAGTCGACTTGAGACTTAACTTGCGTTTCACATGCAACTTTTATATTAAATATATCACTATGTATGCGCTTGCAAATATGCATGAATATACTTTTTTTTTTTTGGCTATATTTTTTTTTTTTTTTTTTATTTTTTTTTTTACCTTACTGTAATATATAGGGTGCGCTTATGGCGCTTTATTTAGTATATTTATATGTAGTACATTATATATTATACATTTGGGTCTACCTAACTAGTCTATCCCTTCCTCCACAGTCCGCTTTATCCCGACTGAATCCAGCAGGCCGACCACGTCCGGTGCCCCGTACCTTTTCGGATCATAGGCAACTTTAAGGGACTACAAATCCCGCCGGATCGCTATATAGGCCGGCCTTTTATCATCTGCCCCGGGAACCACTTCTCATTTCGGTCGGTCTAGGTTCGTCAGGCTTTCCCTTTTTTGGTTCTTTAAGCGGGCTCCCTCAATGTTTACGTCATTTCTTGACGGATTCGCCTTTTCTGGTCGTTTCCGGCCATGTGGCTATGCCGGCCACTGCTTTCTTTTGTATGTATCCATTCTTGAACATAAATGGGGGATGGCTAAAGCCAGGTACATCACGAGATTTCCGATTTTTCCGATTTTTAATTAGGGTTAGGGTTAGGGTTAGGTTAGAAGGTGGTTTTTATACAGTAAAATCGCATTTCCGACACTTTTACTTAGTCAAACAAGACGGTTTGGATAGCCATTTTTTATATATTTCGTGTTTTTGTCTTTGCCGTCTCGCTTTGTTTTGTTCGGACTGATCCGGGTTATATATCGGGTAGTTTCGTGATGTACCTGGCTTTAGCCTACCCCTAAATATGGAAATGGTTGCATGTGATTGTTAACCAATCATATCGTGAATCTTCACAAATCGGCCAATTAGATCGCAAACAAAATTTGTTGGATTCATGCGAATTCAAAAAAAGAAAGGTAAAAGATTAATTTCATCGTTATATTTACTCACGTTTCATAGAAAGATAAGTTACTCAAACTTTTAAAAAAAGTATAAATAAATTAGGTTAAATCGTGTAACAATTGGGGACTCGAGTGATTATTTCCGTATTTCTGTGTTTGAGACGGTCTCTTCCATAGAATTAGGGATGCTAAAAGTCCTGTCCGGTCCAACTTGATTCCAGAAGTCGAGTCTTTGTTAAAGTCCAGTCCTAAGTCGACTTGGGACTTAACTCACATTTCATGTGCATCTTAAATATAGCCAACAAACACAAGGTCGCGAGTTCAAGTCCAACGGGCGGCGAAAACTCTGCCAGGACCAGTTTGGAAAAAGATCTACGAGAGGAATTCCATTTATGGGGGACGCTTAAAGCCGGGTCCATCATGAATTTAAATTAACGTTAAGGTTAGGGTCAGTTTAGAACCTATAGGAGCTAAAGTTAGAAGGCACTATATGTAAAATCGTCCTCCTGGCATTTTTTCTTAATGGGCCAAGAAAGGTTTAGACACTCGTTTCTTGTATTTCTCGCATTTTTTATTTTTTTTGCTTCGTCGGGATGATCCGTGTAAACAAAAACTTGCGATTTTGATTGGTCGTGCGAAACGGAAGATCTCGTGATGGACCTGGCTTTAAGCGACCCCCATATTTAAGTGGTCTCACCTGTACTTAAATTCAAAAATATGTTGGCCGATTTGATTTTCAGACCTTTTTATAGATAAACTACTACGAAGCACTTGTACAACCAATAAAGAGCTTTTCCAGCACCAATAAACAACTATGCTAAGCCGTAAAGAAGTGCTTTTGTTGGAATACTCGGGTATCTTAGGATGGTTGGTCATTGTTTGGTGGGTTGGTAACTGTCAAGGGTAAATTCGGAGGCAGTTTTCAAAAAAAAAAAACGGCCTTTTTACCTTGCTTTTAGTAATTAAATACGTGAATATCGCAATTCTCTACATATTCAATTATTAAATACAAAATGAGTTAAAAAGCCTTCTTTTGATAATTCTTAGGTATAAAATTTATTGATAAGCCTCGATTATGATTGAGGTCAAAACTAGTGATTTGAACCGGTTGGGCTATAATCGGTTAACCGACCCGAACCGAATAAATTGTTGAGTAGATTCTTAATCGGCTCGTACAACCAGTTGATAGAATGTAAATGACATCAGGAATGAGCAAAAGTTCCGAAAAGAAAATGAATGAAATAAAAGACGAGTAATGTTGAGACAAAAATTCGAGTAAAGGTCCGAGAATTTCCGAAGGTAAAACGGGAAGTAATCTTAACCGGTTGTAATCGGTTGACATCAAGCATTTCACCAATGAAGGGTGTTATTAAGCTCCTCCCTCAATAAATTCAGCAAAGTTTGATTGGTCTATCTTACAGTTGTTAGGCGAAACCTAGAGGTTTCGCCATAGGCGAAAGGCGAAACCTAGTTTCGACTTTCGCCAAAAAAAATTTTAAAAGACGAAATGGCGAAACTGGCGTAAGGTGGCGAAACCGGCGAAAGGTTGCGAAACTGGCGGAAGGTGGCAAACTATAAAAAGGTAACGAACTAAAGAAAGGTAATAAAGTGACAAAAGGCAGTGAAACTACCGTAAAGTGCTATGTGGTAGATTCCTCTATGAGATCTACACTGTAAGCATTTATATTCAGGTTAGAGATGGGCAAAGTTATTTACCTATTACGTAAAAGTCAAATAATTCCTTTGTATGTTATTAGTAAATTGGCATAACTTTTACGTAATAAGGTAATAAGTAAATTACCTTGCTCATCTCTAATCCGGGCATAATTTATTTGCGCGGGAAATCCAAAAAAGGAAATCTAATTTAGTAAATAAATTAAGTGCGTGAGATAAAAGGTTAGGGTTAGAGCCTTAAGGTTAGAGGCTATTTGGTTATATTGGTGCTTACTATATATAAAACTTCATTCCCGTCATTTTTAATTTGTGCATCAAGATCAATTTAAACATTAGTTTTTGTATATTTTCGCTATTTTCTTCTTTTACGGGTTTGTCAGGCTGATCCGAAATAGTCAAAGTTACACTCTCCGATTGGCTATTTCCAATCCAGGAGTTTATTTTATCCGCGCAAATAAATGAATGCGTGTAAAATCATATCAAAGTTCAATGAATAGTATCCCTATACCTTGGATAATACCCGGTACGGTCATCTTTTACACTGTTCGTTTTTACAAAACTGCCTAAACATGCTAACTAACGCGTTCAAAAAGATCTAATTTCAGGGGTTAATTTTGATTAGTGTGCCTAAATTGGTAACTTCAAGCAAATGACAACATCAAGTGAAAATCAAATATTAACTTCAACTACGATATATGCAAATTAAATAATAAATATTCATGAATTACTGCCGTATGGTCGCAAAATAACGCGCAGGAGCGTTATTTCAAATTTCGCCCGAATTAAGCTTAATTTAGGCCAAAATTTGAAATAACGCTCCTGCGCGTTATTTCGCGACTATACAGTATCTAATAAACTATTCATATGTAACACTACTAAAGCTTCTATATAATTTAAATCCAATGCTAATAATTTGTTTGTTATGCAAAAGTTTCTTCACAGCATATACGTAATTCTACTTTTTATTTTAACATCTGAATTTTACTATATTTGACCAATTAAAAGTTACAATTATTTCCCCAACATTTAAAGTTAACTCTAAGATTAAATTAATAATATTATTAATAATAAGCTACTTACTATGCATGTTATTTAAAGTTTTAAAAACAAAATTGAAAAAATCTTAACAACTTAACAATAAATATTGTTTAATTAATTGAATAAAAAAATCTTAAACTTTTTATATAAGAGTCACATGCAGTGCTCAATAGCCATACGCAAATAAATTCACTTCCAATTTTGGCTTATGTTGCTTCTTTATAAAAGCAACATTGTGCTTAATAACTACATGCAAATATTTTCATTCACCAACATGGCTTAGGTACGTATGCATATTTCTTTAAATAAGTCATATGCTGTTTTTAATAGCCATATTTTATTCACATGACTTCTTTGCAACATGCTTTGTTTAATAGCCACATGCAAAGATTTCATTCTCCAATATGTTTAGGCACATTTCTTTATATGAACACATACTGTGCATACGCAAAAATTTTTCATTCGCCAACATGGTTCAGCTCTTTCCCTTAGAGAATTTAAACTTTGCTGAGAGCTTTGACCTTCGCCAGAGGTTTCGCCGGTGTTTCACCTTTCGCCAGGGGTTTCGTCTTTCGCCAGGGGTTTCGCCTTTCGCCAGAATTTCGCCACTTTCGTCTTTCGCCGGGTTTAGGTTTCGCCTTTCGTCATTTGCACAAAACAGTTTCGCCTAACAACTATAGTCTATCTATCAATCTGGCCAATCAAATTCTTATTGAATCCCAAAAATCGGTGTTTTAAAACGTCATAATACTGTACTACTTTTTCAATATGAAAACTTGCAATTTTAAGAATAGATTATTAAAAATATCTATTTTTAAAATTGTAAGTTTTCATTTGGTGATACTCATTTCTGGCTAATCTGAGTCTCGAGTTTATCTATTTAAATAAATGAGAAAATATTCGATGACGATCATAAAGCAGCCAATGACAGGAGATCGCATGATCGTACAATCACATGTTAAATGCTTCAACATTACCGATAGGTGATTAGAAAGTGAGTTAGTATTAGATTTTTGCAAAGTTAGTTATATAAGCACTGCTTGTAAATATTATTTATAAACTTAATATTGAAATTCATATGATCACTAAAGAAAATAAAATTAAAGCGGTCGATAAAACTGGTGTTGAATTGGTGAAATTGGTGAAACTAATTTCGTCAGCGATTAAAATTAGAGTTTTACTAAAACGCACCTATGGTGTTTTACACCATGTTACACAAAACCATTAGAATAGCCAATCAAAATTTAAGATCAGGTGTAACATAAAATTTCGGTTTTTTTGTTTATTTTTTAAAAAAACATTCATATCTCTAAAGTTTGCTTATGAAACCACCTTTGGGGCTCTAATAAAAAAAATTCCTTACTAAATTTTGGTATAAACTATGCCCCCTGCCCCCATCCCAGGTCTCACCCTAACCCTAAGGTAATAAAATTTTATTTTTTGTTTTATAAAAGTTTATTTTTTGTTTTTGTTACACAGATTTGTAAATCTAATTTACCTATGGTGGTAAAACACCATAAGTGCGTTTTATAATAATTGTTAAAATTAAACCTAAATATTTTAAATTCCACAAATTATTTAATTGAATGCACCTATGGTGCTTTACCACCTATATTGCATTCTCAAAAACTGGTTAATTAATCAATTAGGGTTCTAAATAAAAATTCTTTCAAAATTGAGAAAAATCTATAAGAATATACAGCATAATAGGTGCAAAACCGCTATAGATGTGTTTTATACAAAATAAAAATGAAAATCAAAGCATTATTATAAAATAAAATTTGGTATATAATATATAATAGAAAAATTTATTCGTTACAGCATGTGACATTTGTAATTTGTAACTATATATATTATAACTATGGTGTCCGGAATTCTGCTGCTAATGATAGCAAATTATGCTTGCTAATGATATGAAATTATGCTTTTAATGCTAATGATTTTTTTTAAAAAAAATTTTTTAAAATTAATAAATTTTATAGTTTTTATAATGTAAAATTTTAAAATAACTATTTTAAGAATTATACTCTAATTTTTCAATGCAAATATCAATGTGATAATTATAATTATCGTCATTGATAAAATGCGCAATTTTGATTGTCATTATTAATAATATGTAATGTTTATTACATTTCTGTGGTCTCATGTCTGCATCACTAATTGATTCACGATCGTTAAAAATCGAGAAATAGCACGTATCAATTAAATAATGCGGAACATTCTCACCTGATTTGTTTCATCGTATGATTTTATGGCTATCTCAAAATAATATGAATATGTACAATAGCAGTACATTGCACTAACATCAAAAGCAAGATTTTGCTGACACCATCCTAGATGGCGGCATGTATTATATGAAGTAATGAGGCTTTTTAGATTCTGTACCACATATATATATATAATAGCTAAAACTGCAATTTTTGTTAAAAATTTAGTGATACTCTATCTATTATCAAAATTATGCTAAAATTTTTTTATTTATGCTAGAAAATGTATATTATGTAAATTATGCTAAATTCTGCTGCTAGCATAATAATGCTAGCGAACTCGAATTATGCTAAATTATGCTAATAGCATAATCCTGGACACCCTAATTATAACTTATTTTAAGTCATATGACTTGATATTTAAATTTCAATTAAAATTTATTAATTAATAATAACTATAAAAATTCTGGTCACTATTATGATATATTACATAACGGGCATTACACATCGTAAAACTAATTATGTACACTCGTACAACTAATTTTCAATGCTATCATTTTGGGTTGTATGTACATACGCTTGTGAACTTCGTGACTAAAATGGATCATAATTTGGCAAAATTATCTTATCCAAAACGTTACAACCATTAGTTAGTAGACCCGGATTTTAAATTACAAATATAATTAGCGAGAATAGACACATGATGATAGTACGTACGATAGCCAGTTTACTTATAGCACGCACTTACCCTAATACAACAAACCAACATAATGTTAACCGTACATACTATCGAATTTCACGTATCTATTCTAATAAGCTCAGAATCGCTTGAGTTGCAGTCATATAAGTTAATCAATTTCTAAATAGCACGGCATGACAATCATACATCAAATCAGTGTATAAAATCTGACCCCAAAAGTATGTGAATCTTGTGCACATTGTACACATAATTTATGTGAACAATTTTAAAAACTTGTGCACTATATAGCTTTGTTATAATTAAATTTATATAGATAAATCTGAATATGCATACAATAAATTATGTGCACAGTGTGCTCTATGTGCACATCTTCTAATTTTACTAATGATTTTGGTGCACTATTTAGCCCAAAAGTATGTGAATTCTGTGCACATTTCTAGCCAAAAATATGTGAAACTTTTTAAAAACATGTGCACATGAGCACATTGTGCACATAGATTTTATACACTACATCAAATAACAATTACAATAAACCTTTCAATGACCCCACCAATAAAATACATGAAACACAAGTTAACTACCTTTCTTCGGGTATTTCGCTCTATTGTGCCCAGTTTTACCACAATTATGACAAGTATATGGCTGACGATATGCCTTTTCTGTGACCTTTTCTGGGCCTTTTTTGGGGACTTTTTCTGTAGCAGCCTTGTATCGCTTAGTTTCAGGTCTGCCCCTATGCTTGGTGATTGGAGGATTTGCAACCACAGAAATGTTTTCCTTATCACTATCATAGTCTTCAGACCCTTCATTTTGTAAAGAGTGTTTTTTTTGTTTAATAACCATCATTCCATCTCATCATCATCGTATTCAATAGCGAGCTGTACAGCTTGGTGCGCAAGCTCCCAGATTTTACTATATTTAGAACAGCTTTTAGAACATCAGGCTGCTTATAGTTGGGGTGAAATTCATTTTCAATTTTTTAATTTCAACAATAATTTCAACAATAATTTCAACATTTTTATTATGTTTATATATTTTTTTTAAACTTTGTAACCTGTCTGATCTTTATTAGCAATATTACATAAAAGCTACATAATTTTATATACTAACAGTAATGATCAAACTAAGCCAGCTGCCTGAATTGGTGCCCAACTTTGGCCACTGCACTGAAATGGTTTGCTCATATTCAAACAACGGTCTTTTCTATCAGTAAGAAGTATAGCACCGCCTGGCTTCAGAAACCAACCACAGGATCTATTCTACCTAAAAACTTCTTCTCTGAGCTTCTCATAAAGAAGAATAAAAAAGGTGAAAAGACTAAAGAGGAACAATACCTAAATGACTAACCAAAAAACCAACCAAAAATACAACCAAACGAAAGAAAACCCAAAAAAAGAAAAACCAAAAAAAAAGCAAAGAAAGAATAGAAACTGTAGATGCTAACACGTCTAGCATAAACGATAAAATTATATTACCACAAGACTAATGTCTATCGATATATTATATGTACAAGTAAAGAAAAAGAAACTAAAAAAAAAGATAAGAAATTTTTTACATGCCCTCCGGATCCAACCACATTATTCATTGTTTATTTGTATGTAGCAACCAAATTAACTTGTGACGGCACCAGTCCTGATTCGGATCGTCCAATTCAGAAGGAGTAAACACTACTGATCTTTTGGAAGGGGTAAGCTAGGATTCCCACTTTTTGGCGAAAATTTTGAAAAAATCTTAAGAAAAGTAAGACGATACCCAAAAGAAATTTAAAGGAGAGGATGTAGTTGAAAAACCCCAGTTTTTTGTTGTTCTCCATTGTTTTTCCACAGGAAACTTTGTCGACGAAAAAAAACTTTAATCTCCACCAAAATTTCTCATACAAGGGCTTCACTTTCTGCTAGTTATCTTGTAAAAGTACGCTTTTGGCTTGCATGTCGAATATATAAAGGAGTCCGCAGAAAGTTAGTTGACCTTTATAAAAACCATTTTCCTGTATTATCCTACTATACATTAAGTATAGGCAACTCTCCAACAAAAAACTTCTTGTTTTTTTCCGTTGGTAATTTGGTTTAAGTGATCAGCAGAAAGAGTTTTTATTTGTATTACTGATAATATGTTTATAAATTAAACCTAAAACAATTATTGTATTTGATTTAGCTTAGTTTTAATTAATTTCTGACATAATTTAAATTAATTTTTAATAAAAAAACAAGGAATTAAAACAACTCTTTCTGACGATCACGTGGACCAACTTGCCAACGGAAAAAAAAACAAAAAGTTTTTGTTGGAGAGGTGCCTATACATACAGTGCCCGGAAGTGGATCACCGGAAATTTTATAGGTAAGATATAATACGATAATCTTTTTTTGTCGATTTTTTTTTATATACATATTCGTTGCACGTAATTTGTTTTTTTTTTGAAAAGTACAACTATTTTTTTTTTTTATGAGAAAAAAACCCCCACAAAGAGCTCAGTCAAGATCAACGAAGCCGTATTATCAGCGCTTACCTGTGTGGTTTTAAGCCACTTCATATTGCCCAAGCTCTCAGTTTCCCAAAGTCAACAATGTATGACACTGTTAAACAGTATGAAGAAACAGGTTCCGAACACCCAAACAAACGCCCTGGCCCCCACGAAGTTCTTTCTGAGCGTGATAAACACGCTTTAGTCCGTATTGCAAATACGAATCGTGGAGCACCACTGGCCGTCATCACTAATGAGCTAAATCTTCAACTCGGAACAACACTTACTGACAGAACCACCCGAAAGTATCTCCATGATTTAGGTTGGAAAAACTGTGTAGCCTGTAAAAAACCTTTTTTGAACGAAAGAAAAGCACAGGTACGAAAAAAGTGGTGTCGTGAGCATTTAAAATGGGCCAACGAATGGCAAATGGTCGTTTTTTCTGACGAGTCAAGATTTTGTCTTCACAAATCGGACGGTTGTGCAAGAACTTGGCGTCGAGTTAATGAAAAATATCACAAAGAATGTGTAAATCCAACTGTGAAGTTTGGTGGTGGCTCCGTAATGTTTTGGGGATGTTTTTCTTGGTGGGCGTTGGACCATTGGTTGAAGTAAAAGGTAATATGAATTCGGATAGTTATATTAATGTACTCGCGAACCATTTTATTCCTTGGGCAAATTCTTTGTTAGAAAAATATCCAAATGAGATAGAATTAATATTCCAGCAAGATTTGGCTTCTGTCCATACGTCCGAATATTCAGAATGGTGGATGAAATCGCATGACTTTAACGTGTTAGATTGGGCGCCCTATAGTCCTGATCTAAATCCTATTGAAAATCTTTGGGAACATCTTGATTCGGCGGTGCGTAACAAAAGACCAATGCCTGAAAAGCGAGAAGAATTAGTTAAATATATAACAGAAGAATGGAATAAGATTTCAATTGAATATCTTCGTTCACTAATCTATAGTATGCAAGGTCGAATGATGGCGGTTTATAAAGCCAAGGGATGGCATTCGAAATATTAAAACTTGCGGTTTTTTTTTTTAGAATATAATTTTAAAATTTTAATTTTTATTTTATATAATTAATGTAATTATATTAATAAAATACAATAAATAAAGATCGCATATAAATTCGACCCCTATGTATTACATATAAAATTTCCGGTGATCCACTTCCGGGCACTGTAATACATTTATGTATAGTTGGTCACTACAAGAATACGGTTTTTACAGAGGTCAACTTTACTCCAGGAACTCCTTTGTATATTCAACATGCAAGCCAAAAGCGACGTTACTAGCCGGAGGTGTTTGCTAGATAGAAATTTTGGTGAAGAAAAGTTCTTCGTTGACGAAGTTTCTTGTAGCTCAAGGGGAACAACAAAAAATGAGTTTTTTTGGACTATACTTTCCTTTCAAGCTGGTTACAACGGACGTCTCTTCCCTACTTGGTTTTTCGAAGTTTTCGCCAAAAAGTGGGAAATCCAGCTTACCCCCTTCAAAAGATCAGCAATGTTTACTTCTCCCAATTTGGAAATGCGCCTACCGAATCGGAGCCTGGTCACGAGTAAGTTTCGACGCCTGCGAAATAAACAATGAATGACACGTGAGGATGATCTGGAGAAAAATACCAGAAAAAATTTCTTTTCTTTTAGAATTTTCTTTTAGCTGTAGTTTTTTCTTTTCTTTTCTTGTCTTTTCTTTTCTTTGATGTATATATAATACTTTGATGAATATGTTTCCATACAGTATTATATAATTTTTATTTACTTTTTCTTTTGCTCTGTGTGGCTTTTTTATGTTTCTTTTGTTAGTTTACATCATTAGCATAGAGTTTTTCTTCGTTTCTCTCATCTTTCATTTTATTGCTTTTGTTAGTTTCGGTTTTTCGTTTAGGTTTTGTAGTTATTTTCCCTTTTTTTTTTATCTCCTTTTGTTTCTCATTTTATTTGTTTTTCTTGAATGGTTGAGTTTATCCCCACCATTGATGCTAGGTGGGAGGGATTTGAAGGGAAATCCTCTGTTGCTTTTTGACGTGGGCTGACAAAGTTTACATCTGCTTTATCCGTAAGGTGGTGCGACCGGTCACATGTAGGTGCTCTCAAAGTAATCGCATGATGTCGAATTTTAGTTTTAAGTATCATGTATTAACAGGCTATAAATAGTACTCAATACTTGGTTTTAATAAAATATCGGCAAAAAGTGTTAAAGAGTAAAAAAAAAAAATAATAATAATTTTTAATATTGACAAACTAATTTCACCAATTTCACTATCAAGTAATTACAACAATTTCAACAAAAACATCTTATTATAAAGAGTAATTTCACCTCATCTATAGGGCTGCTGCACATTGGTTGTTCGCTGTTACTGAACAGGGAACAGTAAAAGAATGCAGTGCCAAAACTATTGTTTGATCTTATTGAGTATTACTGGCATTCAAATTTGCAAAAATCACATTTTCATTGTCAATCACCATTTTCTTACTATTAGAATACCAGCATGATGCTATCATCCCAATATGGAATCCGGAAATTAACGATACTAACATTACCTGAAATTAATATTTACATAAAATACTACTAGATATGTTTGATATGCATGTGCACATATAAGAGACAGAGTTAAAAACAATAATAAAGAGCTTTCTCTTATTGTTCTCTGGCTGTTTATCAGTGATTTTCCAAACCTTCTTAATATTGTCTTGGTTGACTTTCAAAAACATTGATTTAAGTAATATCTGTTTTGCATCATAAACATCTTCAATAAATCGACCATCCATACTCTCGTTATTAAATTCAATCAATATTAAGTCTGCCAATGTTGCATTGAAGTACAAACATTGAGCCTTTTCCATATATTCAATAGAAAGGATTTGTAGAGTCAAGTATTCTGAGAGTATATGGTTAATAGCAAGTAATATTTCGTTACCAACAGATACAATCCCAACACATGATAATATAGTTTGATACTCATAAAAACAGTTCTACTCAGCCTCTTTTTCTAATCACAAATCCAAAGTCTTTATCAAGTTGCATAAACTACAGTTACTATGCAATACCTGTTTAATGATGCTATTATATCTGTAATATAAACAAACAAAACTTAGTAAGACATGTCAATATCATAGAGTAAAAATTAGGAAAGATTAAAAATACAGAGATGTTCTTATTTCATACAAACAATACCCTAATACTAGTCTGATTTATAAAAACTTATACCTAACTCTAACCCTATACCCTATACGCTATACCTATACCCTTATCCTAACCCTATACCCTATACTCTATACTCTAACCCTATACCCTATACCAGTGAATAAAATTTATATGCACAATGTGCACATGTGCATAATTTTTTGTGTGCACAATTTTTTAAATTGGATGTGCACATGTGCACAAAGATTTTTTAAATAACATATAGGTTGTGTACAATTTTTATACAAATTTTATAAAGTGTACACAAAAAAATTTTCCAATATGCACATGTGTACAAAAATGTTTTTCCTGATTTTATACACTGCCCTATACTCTAACTCTATACTCTAACCCTATACCTAAAGGAGCCTACTTTTATCACCTGATTTTCTAGGGGAGGGGGATCAAAAATTTTGGAAATTATATATAAGACCTGATAATTTTCATATCTAGGGGGGGGGGGGTAAGGGCTACTAATAAACTGAAATCAGGTGATAAAAGTAGGCGCCCTAATCTAACTAAAATTCTAATTTAATGAATTCTATTCTAATATACCCTTCTACACATAATGTAGTTTGGATTCTAGCTGTGAAAACCTTGGATATGAAAGCACAAGCCCATAAGTAATGACTAGGATAAAGCATTCGATTCAAATAACTTGACATGGATAGAAACTTTTCTAATAAATTTTGCTACCTTGACTCAAATAATATCTCATTCAAGGTATTACGGCAAAGGAAGAATTCTTTGATAAATTTGATCATAAATATTACCCAATTTTCCTTTTAAATTCTTTGAAAGATTTGGCTAAATGTGGTAAATACAATATAATGAATTAGTATTTTCATACTCTTGTTTTAATGCACTGTTCATCACTAGATCTGCATTATTCACAAAAACTATAGGCTCAACTCTTGTAGCTTTTTTAGTATACTGAAGAATCCATTAATAAGAATCAATGATTTCATCAGAGATTAGTACTTGAGTAGCAAACGAGATCTTGTGTTATTATCAACAACAAGGAATAAGCTAAGGAGCATTTGGTAATGATTCATTTTAGCTGTATTATCATTAAAAACAATGTTATTATATTTGAGCCATAGGGATATCTGTTTAGAAGTCATTCAGAAAAGTCAGATGAGGCAGTTGTCACTGCCTAATTCAAATTCAACACTCCAACCAGACTCTTCTGTATGCTTATTGGTAAGAAAAGATAAAAGTTGTGAAGCATCAGTTTCAAGATCTTTTTTAGATTTAGCTTTATAATGTTAAATAGTATTGGTAAAATCCATATCAAAAAAGGTTGCATTAGTATACTTTGCTCTTAGTAATTGACACTACAAAGTAATCAACAAATTGCTGTTTTTTGTATAGAATTTAATATTATTCAGTGCTTCTTTTCCAATTGACCTGAACTTGGTACTATATTTGCAACTTTTAGAGTGGAGTTCATGATTATGGGTATTAACAAATGTCATAACTGTGATATAACTAGATTTTTTAGAAAAGCTGAGGTTGATATACCATCCACATCCTTGTCGTTTTGATTGTCAGTTACGGTGAGCATTAATATCAATACTTTTTTTGGGTATGTATTTTTTTCTGAATTTATATCAAAAAGACCAATGCCAAATTATACCATTATCACATTGCTTAACCCTTTCTTAATAACAAAAAATCCATTATGTTGATCATATGCTTTAAAGAACGAGTCAACTTTCTTCCATGTTCAAAACATATAACCAACTTTTAACAAATAAAAATCATATATTTTTTGTTTGAAAGTGCATCTGTAATTTGCTAAAGACGTTAAACTTGAACTTGAAACAAACAAAACCTTTCATATTATTAATCTCTCTTATTAATACCAATATTGTTAGCTTTAGTAATTTCATTTTCACAAGAAGAATTAGTTTTGTTGTCAATTACATTTTCGTCAACTATGCATTTGTCAATGGCATTTTCATCATCCTCAACTATATTCGTTATTTGAATACTCATTATTTGTATACTTGTCAGCTATATACTCATCAGCCATGTTTTTATCGAAGGTACGAGCTTTAGCAGTAACCGCATAGGAGGTACAAGTTTTAGCATTAATTGCTTGATTAGCTATTTTGAGAAGTTGCGTTTTTTATTTCACTCTTATTTTGAATTTAGTTTGCAAATATAAATGGCAGTTACATAAAAACGTTCTGTTAGAAAGGAAGACAAGAACAGTTAGATTTGTTAAAAAAAAAAGTAAAGTTTACTAAATTAGTTAAAAAAACGTTTAGAAGTGAAAAAAGTTAAGTTAAAAATTACTCAAACAAAAAAAATCTAGAAAGTGTAAAATCTAAAAAGAGTAAAAAATCTAGAAAGTGTTTAAATCATATTATTAGACACAGGATTGTGCAAGCTATATAGGAGTAAGTTAGTAGAAAAAGGACAAATTTTTTCTAAGTAAAAGTTTTCTTGACTTTAAGCTTAAATATCTTAACAACTATTTTAATAAATTTAATAAATTTTTTTTTATTTTAATTCTATATAATTTCAAAATTAAAATAAAAAAATTTTTAGCAAATTTGATTAAAAAGTTGTCAAGATATTTTAGTTTAAAAATTAAAAAATTTTACTAAAAATGATTTGTTCCTTTTCTACTGACTCACCCCATATATCCGATGGTTTTTTATTAGACATCGGACATTTCTAAATTGTTCTATGCAATTCCGATATTTGATATGGCACAGCTATGGTTGTCACTGGACAATATCTGATTACATTTATAGAACAATTCGGTCAATTTTCCAATGTTCAATGATATGTTCAATGCTGATTTGTACATGACCAAAGCGAAAACTATATAAAAAATTGATTTAGTTTAGTATAGCTACATTTATTGATTATTTTATTTTTGTTTTTAGCTTGGGAAACTATCCCTATACATATATAGTTTAAATAGAAACTTTTTGCCATTTGTTCAAACATTCATATAAAAAAAAAAATCAAATTTCTCACCAGCTGATATATATAAATCGATCACATTATAAAATGTTTCTAAAACTTGGACACTATAGAACAAACCTTAAACAGATTGAATGGATTCCTTATCATTTAATTAATCATAACACATAATGATTATTATAAAAAAAAATTGTGCTTCATATTATTGTATATATATATGTACTAATCTTTTAAAGGATGATATAATAAACATATGTATAGAATTATTTTGCTAAAAAGAGTTGGTTTATTAATAAAAGTATAGCTTTATTTATGATGTTCTATAACACAATGCTTAATAATAAATAAAAAAACTCTTTTTATTATTATGATTGACTAAAATTTTTGTTGATTACAGATGCAATTCTATTGGTTAATTGTCATATATTAAATTAAATGACTAATCATATGAAATGATTTAATATTATATAAATAACTAATTATGAGGAAGTTATCTTATATGTTCAATCCTATGTCTATTGTTTTTAATCGGACATTCGAACAATGAATATCAGACAGATTTCCATTGTCCGAATTCCATTCATGCCAATCCTGATCAGACAAATGCATGTAATATCATGATGCATTCATATGCAGATCTTTGATCTGCACATGATTTGTAAGTTTTATTAGATACCTGTAACAAATAATTTATATAACAGGATGTAATACTAACATTTATTCTATATATATATTATATTTAATATAATTCAGCCAATTAGTATTAAGATCACACCATGAATGGATAGGGTAGGCTATTAGTAGAGAAATATTACGTAATAAATAGCATGCCCCTAAGAAAAAAATTATATTTTGTCAGACCCTTTTCCTCTCTTGTATAATGTTATTTCTGGATGCTCTATTTCTTAATACATTATGCAGGCAAATTTGCCAGCAAAATTTATTTTTTGTACAATTGCTAAAAAAGTAGATAGGAGAGGTCCCTCTAAAACATATTTAAATTAATTTAGTTAGCTCTATACAATACTTTGGCAAAGTATTAATTTTAAAATGTATTCATATGCTCTGATTTTTGGAATTTATAAAAAAAGCTTATTTTTTTAAAACTTTAAAGCTAAATAATTTTTTGATATACTGGTCCATTTTAAATGATTTTACTACCAAAACTGTTCATTTCTTTAAGACAATTCCAATGAGCTAAAATCATAAAAATCCAATCACAGAGTTATAAGAAAATGTGCTATCAGATAGGTGAAACACCTGAAATTGGTTTGACATAGATCAAACCAATTTCAGGTGCATCACCTATTTGACAGTGCATTTCTCATGACCCTGTAATTGGATTTTTATGGTTTTGGGCTTGTTGGAATTGTTCCAAAGAGATGAACATTTTGGTAGTAAAATCATTTAAAATGGACCAGTAGATCAAAAATTATATAGCTTTAAAGTTTTAAAAAAATAAACTTTTTTATAAATTCCAAAAATCGGAGCATATGTATATTAAAAATATTTACTAACTAAAAATTATATTTTTATCTATATATAACTTATATCAAAAATATTAAAAATCTTTAATAGTGAAGAACTTCTGATCCACTGATCTGTTTTGGATGATTCAACTACCAAAACAATCATCTAAATAAGATGATTCTAATGAGTCTGAAATTGCTAAAATTCAATTACAAAATCCCAAAATTGATGATGTTTTATTTATATTACAAATATTTATAGATCTTAGGATCCTGTGATCAGATTTTAACAATTTTGGATTTATTAGAATTGTCTCACTATGACAATTATTTTGGTAGTTAGATCATTCAAAACGGATCAGAAATCAAAAATTATTCAATATTAAGATTTTTAATATATTAATAAAAATTTCAATATTTATATAATATAGTATGATAATATGAGATAACATCATATTGGTACAGTAATAATTTTTTTGATCAGAGAATGCCACGAAGCAGCATTTTCTGAATAATCAAAAAAAATTATCATTGTATCAATATGATATATCTCAGAATTATCATGCTATATTGGTATTATAGTATGGCAGTCATTGGTCATAAATTATACTATTTATGTTTTTTTAAAACACCTTTAATTCATAATGTGCAACATAATTTAAATATGGATAACGTATGCGTCGTGCAAAATAACAAGCATGAATGACAAAATAAAAAGAAAATGATTTATAACATAAATAGTATAATACTCATGATCAATAGTAGCCATGCTATAAATATAAATATAATACTTTTAGACCAATTTTAAACAATTCTTTTTTGAAAATGGTTAATTTTTTTATTTTTAGTAAAACTTAAAATAAAAGTTTTAATATTAAATTGTAAATCAAATATATTTAAAAAATTTTTTTAAATTTAAAAATTTAATTATTTTCTTTAATTTTATAAAAATAGATTAATTTTAATTTTGTATAAATTTATATAATATAGGGTGGAGTCAATAGAAATGAGACAAATTTATTAGATAGATTTGTCCCATTTCTATTGACTTCACCCCATATAGTTATTTATTATAATTTACTAATTTAAAAACAAAATATAAACCTAAAAAAATATTATACCAAAAATCAAATAAAATTTTTTAATAAAATTTTTTTAAAAATATTATATAACTTTTTGCAAGCAAATTTGCTTGCACCTATCCTACATATTAAAAGATAATATTAGAATCAATTAATAAAATATTGAGAATTATAGTATTTTTTAATATTTTTATTAATAAAATTATAAAATGCTATGATTCTCAATATTATACTAATTGATTCCAACTTCATACTCTAAGTAAACTTTTTAGTACTCAAAAATACAATATGCTAGCATATTTAATTTTTCATTTTTATTAAAATTTAAGAGAAGATACTTAATTTTGAATTTTTTGATCAAAAATTCTAAAATTAAGCATCTTTTCTAAAATTAAGCATCGTTTTTAAAATTAAGTATCTTTTCTAAAATTAAGCATCTTTTCTTAAATTTTTAATAAATATAAAATTAAATATATTGGTATAATGTATTTTTGGATACAGAACAATATTGTCACTTGGACCGGACTTGAACTCAGACTCAGACCAAACCCGAACTTGGACAATTAAATTTGTCTGGCAGACAAATACCAAATTATCAACCAAATTTGAACACAACTAAATGCATATTCCAGTACCTCATAATTATTGATTTTGTCATACATATATACAATTAGGGTAGCTGCACAACACATTTGCGCTAAAATCAGGAATATTATAATAGAATGTATGATGCATTAGAATGATGGCAGCAAAATCTTGCATTTGATTGGGTGTATAGATTCACATGTTAATGGCTGTGCTAGTATAACATACTGCTATTGTCCTTATATGAGCATACACAGATTTGATATTTGTGTTATTTTAAAATAGCACATATGTAATATCATATGATGAAATGAAATTAGGTATCAACTTTGAATTGACACATACTATTTCTCGATTTTACTGATCATGATGCCGACAGCAATGTATAAACTATTGACAATAATTACATATTATATAATTTATTAATAATGCCAATAAAAATTGTGCATTTTATCAATAACAATAATAATAATTATTAACAATCACATTGATATTTTATTGTTTCTTTTCATTGATATTTATAAAGAAATTCTTTATTGTTACATGCTTCATAATTTTTTTTTTATTCATTATATTTGTATCGTTATCATCTTAAGTAAAAAAATTCATAGTGCAAATATTGGATATCGGACAATGTCTGAGTCCGGATATGTCTGAGTCTGAAATATTATATTCAGATATTGTCTGAGTGACAATCTAGTTATTCCGACATAACTTAGACTTGGACATTGGACAATGTTAGAAAATGTTTGCGTCTAACAAATATAGCTCGGACATCCAAAATGTACAATACTACTTATAGTATAAAATTAGAATCAATTAGTAAAATATTAAGAATCATAACAGATAGCATTTTTTAGTATTTTTATTAATAAAATTATATAAAATACTATAATTCTCAATATTTTACTAATTGATTCTAATTTCATTCTCTAAGTAAACTTATTCAGCACTTAAAAATACATTATACTAGTATATTTGTTTTTTTTATATTTATTTAAATTTAAGAAAAATATGCTTAATTTTGAAATTTTGATCAAAAATTTCAAAATTAAGTATTTTCATTTAAATTTTTAATAAATATAAAATTATGAATAAAATGTTAATCTTATATTTCATAATGCAATTATATATCACTAACCAATCAGAATGTGCACATATATATCATATAGGACCCCAGACATCTCTGATATATGTCATATTTTTTTTAGCAAATTGATTCATATTTGATCTAAGGTCCAAATTTAAATTTTAGCAAATTGAAGTTAATTTTAAAAAGGGTCATAATTGAATATTTTTTTGGCAAATTTCTAAAATTTTACACATATTATATTTTATTTTTAGCAATTTATCTACATTTTGCAAAAATTATTATATCAAGTTAAGTCGTGCTATGATGATTGATCCAGATATAACAAGTTATTAATGGCTATATGGAGCAAAATTATAATCAATTATAGTAAGGGGCATGCCATTTATCACGTGATTTTTACCATGGATACATGGTCAAAGGTAGTGATCACGTCTATATATTATATTAGTCAATCAAAATTAGATAAAGTGATCACACCATACATGGATAGGGGTGGCTACTAAGTAAAAAATATCACGTGATAAATGGCACGCCCCTAATTGTAGCATGTAATCAGGCTTTAGTATTAATAGCAACTTGCATATGTTTTACAATCATTAATTGTGATTGTATGTCGATAAACAAATAATTATGTAATGCAATTGCGCAGAGTTATCATCAAGCAAATTAGTTAGTAATTCATATAATAATTGTAGTAATTATTATGTAGTTAGTATCTTCTCTAAAATTTTCAAGAAATATAAAATTAAATATACTAGCATAATGTATTTTAATATACTGAATAAGTTTTTTAGAGCACAAAGTTAGAATCAATTTGTAAAATTTTGAAATTATAATATTTTTAAAAATTTTTTATTTGAATTCTATAGATTTGTAAATTAAAATAAAAAAATTTTCATCAAATTTGGTCAAGAATTCATAGAGTTATCTTTGATGAAAGTTCTTGTAAATAATTTCAATGCAGTTTTTGTAATATGTTTTTTTATTTTTTCAAAATAACCCACTATTCGGTGATGATTTACAAAAAATTTTACTATACTAACTAAAAAAAATTATAAAAAGACTTGTAGCGCATAACATTGACTAATAGAATTTCAAATTTCATGAAAAAATATTAAAAACTCGTGAAGATATTAACGTTTTTGTAAATTTGGACACATATGTTTTTGCAAGTTTTTCCCTAAACTTCAAATGCTTCCAGAAGCACTTTTTCAAAATGAAACCTCCAAAATGTGACTTAGTAAGTTGATAGAATAGGTATTCAAGAGTCATCAATAAAATTTCATCAAAAACAAATTAATATTGACTAAGTTATGATAATTTTTCAATTTGCTTCCAGATTCGGGATTTTCTAAAATTTTCAATTTTGATGAAAACAGAAAAATCATCATCACAGGCTAGATTTTTACAAGTTCGAATGAAACAAATTACTGCGCACTAATATAATCAATAGAGAATAGGCTAAAATTTTGTTTTCTAAAATTTTAAGTTATTTGGTTAAATATTTATTCTATAATAGCTTTTTTTCATTTGGCGCAGCTTCTTTATAATATACTTTATAGAAATAAAAGAATCTTTTATCAAAGATATCTCTACAAGTTCTTGACCAAATTTGATGAAAATTTTTTTATTTGAATTTTATGGATCCATAGAATTCAAATAAAAAAATTTTTATTGAATTTGATCAAGTGGTTGCAAAGATATTTTTGACCGAAGTTTTAGAGAATTTCAAAACACATATCACCTGATAGATATGTTTGAATTTGTTGACAAAACTTTGATCAAGGATATCTCTGCAACACATGATCAAATTTGATGAAAAATTTTTTCAAAGTTTTAGAGAATTTCAAAATGCGTATTACATGACAGATACGTTTAAATTTGTTAACAAAACTTTGATCAAGGATATCTCTGCAACCACCTGATAATTTGATAAAAATTTTTTTACTTATTCTAAGAATCCATAAAATTTAAATAAAAAAATTTTCATCAAATTTGATCAAGTGGTTGCAGAGATATCCTTGATCAAAGTTTTGTTAAAAATTTAAACGTATCTGTAATATGATACACATTTTGAAATTCACTAAAACTTTGATCAAAGATATTTCTGCAACCACCTGATCAAATTTGATGAAAATATTTTATTCAAATTGTATGGATCTATAGAATCCAAATAAAAAATTTTCATCAAATTTTATCAGGTGATTGCAGAGATATTTTTGATCAAAGTTTTAGAGAATTTCAAACCGTATATCATATGACAGATATGTTTAAATTTTTGACAAAACTTTGATCAAGAATATCTCTCAACCACTTGATCAAATTTGATAAAATTTTTTTATTTAAATTTTATGAATTCATAGAATAAGTAAAAAAATTTTATCAAATTTGATCAAGTGGTTGCAGAGATATTCTTAATCAAACTTTTGTCAACAAATTTAAACATATCTGTCATGATATGCGTTTTGAAATTCTCTAAAACTTTGATTAAAAATATCTCTGCAACCACCTAATCAAATTCAATAAATTTTTTTTATTTGAATTCTATGGATCTATACAATTCAAATAAAAAAAATTTTCATCGTTTTGACCAGGTGGTTGCAGAGATATCTTTGATCAAAGTTTTAGAGAATTTAAAAATGCGTATCACCTGACAGATAGATATGTTTAATTTTTTGACAAAACTTTGATCAAGAATATCTCTGCAACCACTTGATCAAATTTGTTGAAAATTTTTTTATTTAAATTTTATAGATCCATAGAATAAGTAAAAAATTTTTATCAAATTTGATTAGATAGTTGCAGAGATATCCTTGATCAAAGTTTTGTCAACAAATTTAAACATATCTATCATGTGATATGTATTTTGAAATTCTCTAAAACTTTAATAAAAGATATCTTTGCAACACTTGATCAAATTTGATGAAAATTTTTTTATTTGAATTCTATGGATCTATAAAATTCAAATAAAAAAATTTTTATCAAATTTGGTCAAGAACTTGTAGAGATATCTTTAATGAAAGATTCTTTATTTCTATAAAGTATATTATAAAAAAGCTGCGCCAAATAAAAAAAGCTATTATAGAATAAATATTTAACCAAATAACTTGAAATTTTAAAAAGCAAAGTTTTAGCCTATTCTCTATTGATTATATTAGTGCGCAGTAACTTGTTTCATTTGAACTTGTAAAAATCTAGCCTGTGATACTCCTGTGTAGTACTTCGATCCGTATCCAATCAATTCGGATAGATCTGACAATTCAGATTAAATTCGAATATCTGGATTCATTAATTTTTAAACGGATAGATCCGTAATATATATCGGATTAAGGATACGATTTGTAATCCTATGATAACTGCAAAAAACTGAGTAAGAAAAGTAAATTTTAAATTATTATTGAAAGTTTAAGGTATCATTTCACTAAAAAAAAAAAATCTATTAACGTTATTAAACAAAAAATTAAATTTAATATCGATAACAACAAAAATAATATTTTTTTTCAAGTTTTTTTTGTTTGCCTTTAATAAAAATTCTCTATTAGGCAAACTTGTATTCTCAAATTATTTTCATCTCATTTAAGTAAATGAAACTCTTCTGTTATACTGATACGAAGTATCTTAAAAGTATTAGTAATCCAGTATTTTAGCTTTTAATTGTGCTAAAAGCTTGAATTTTTTAATTTAAACATTCATTATAGCTGATTAATACCCATTAAGCTTCGATTAATTTTTCTTTGGTTGTCATATATTCTATCAAAGGATTCACGAGACAGAAAACTATATGTTTGCAGCTCCATAATATCAATAAAGAAAAAAAAACATTCATGAAAGTAATTATATGAATATTATTTAACGAACTTCAATTATTAATTTATTTATTTTTACTAACAATTTATTGATGCATTATTAAACATTAAATTCTAGCAATAACTCGGGTTATTGATAGATTAGTAAAAAATTAGTAAATAATATACATCAATACCTGAATGACAGGAATCAATAACATACACATCTGAAATAAGCAGCATATTTAGCTTGTCTCAAATGCATTAAATAACTTTATTCTATATGAAGTAATTTGAGTTCTTCACGTACCTATACTTTTTTTATGGATTAAATCCAAATTTATTCAATTTGGATTATATTCGAATTTAACCGGATGTGTAAAATAGAATTCGAATTTAATCCTAATGGCCCCAAAAAAGTAGGATCGAAGCTCTACTCCTGTGATGATAATTTTTTTGTTTTCATTAAAATTGAAAATTTTAAAAAATTCTGAATCTGGAAGCAAATTAAAAAATTATCATAACTTCGTCAATATTGATCAGTTTTTAATAAAATTTTAATTGAAGACTCTCGAATATTTATTCTATCAACTTACTAAGTCACATTTTAGAGGTTTTATTTTGAGAAAGTGCTTCTAGAAGCATTTGAAAATTAGGGGAAAACTTGCAAAAACGTATACATCCAAATTTACAAAAAACATTAATATCTTTATAAGTTTTCAATATTTTCATGAAATTTGAGATACTATTAGTCAATGTTATATGCTACAAGTCTTGTTATAAATTTTTTTTTAGTTAGCATAGTAAAATTTTTTGTAAATCATCACCGAACAGTGGGTTATTTTGAAAAAGCAAAAAAACTTATTACAAAGAAACTGTATTGAAATTGTTTACAGGAACTTTCATCAAAAATATCTTTATAGGTTCTTGACCAAATTTGATGAAAATCTTTTTATTTTAATTTTACAAATCCATAGAATTCAAATAAAAAAATTTTTAAAAATATTATGATTTTCAAAATGTTACAAATTGATTCTAACTTTGTGTTCTAAAAAACTTATTCAGCATATTAAAATACATTATGCTAGTATATTTAATTTTATATTTCTTAAAAATTTCAAAGAAATACTAACTATATAATAATTACTACAATTATTATATGAATTACTAACTAATTTGCTTCATAATAACCCGGCACAATTGCATTACATAATTATTTGCTTATTGACTAGTGATGCCACCAAAATTGATTTTTGAAAAAGGTCTATTTCGTCTTCATTAGAGAAAATTAAAATTTTTTATAAAGAAGAGCAAATATAATTTATAGATATGTTCCTTATAATTTCGTCTATTTAAAAAAAGTATCAAATAATTTTGTCTTTCAAGTAAAATAGATCAAAAACAATTTCGTCTTCAAATTTTAATTTTGGGTTTTAGAACCCGAAATGCTTTCGTCCTCATGTATATTATCAACATACAATCACAATCAATGATCATAATATATATATAAGTTGCTATTAATACTAAAGCCTAATTATATACTACAACTACTTTTACTTTTTTCAATTATAATTAATTATAATTTTGCTCTGTATGGCCATTAATATTGTTATATCTGGATCGATCATCATAGTATAACTTAATTTGTTATAATAATTCTTGCAAAATGTGAGTAAATTGCTAAAAATAAAATATAACATGTGTAAAATCTTAGTAATTCGCCAAAATATTCAATTATGACCCTTTTTAAAATTAACTTCAATTTGCTAAAATTTAAATTTGAACTTTAAATCAAATATGAATCAATTTGCTAAAAAAAATATGACATATATCAGAGATGTCTGGGGTCCTGGCAATTCGATATTTGTTACAAAGATGAAAATACAACTAGCCACATGTACAACTTTTGGTTTTTTAATTTAAATAGGCCACCCAAAGGTTCTACACTAGCTACTATACCTGCAACTCAACTAGATGATTGCCTATTTAAACTCTTTGGTTTAAGTTCCTCTTGCCAATCCTACTTGTATTACTGGTACAGATCCTTTGTTACATAAGTCAGTCAAGGTCAGTTCCAGATACTATTAACAAAGTATCCTATATATATATTTTTTTTTGTGTTAAGGTGAGGTCACGCCTCTGGTTTTTATTGAATATATATTGATCATTACAACTTCGCTGTACAATCTTTTATGTACTATCTACCGAGCACCAAGACTTGGACTAATTTAACCATGATCTAAACCTACCAGAGCCTTCTATATTCCTATTTATATGGCTGACCTGGCTTTGTACGTCCCTCTCCAACCAACAATTGGTATTCACATGTCTGCCACTTTACCCACACTATCTAGTATCATCACTTTCAATTTGGTGTCAGTTGCCAGGTAGGCGCTTTATGCTTCCAGATTAGTATACCTGAGTTTTCTACTAGCATACTTCTCGGGAGTTCGTATCTCAAGCCATGCAGCTGCCTCTACTACATTGGGTAAGTATCTCAAGCCTGCATGCTGCCGCAACTAGCCAATTTTCCTGCATCTTTGGGGCCATGGATTTAGAGTTCCAATTCGATAATGTGTGAACACCTGTACTTCCTGCTATAGTGACGAGTGACCGGGCATATTTCGCAAATACTTCTAGCTATCAGGTATAGTTGGATGGCATTATGAGGCTCTGGCGAACCATGATGCACTCTATATGCACTTATACCTGCCTATCCTGTTTTGGGGGTCCCGGCTCCTTAACGTCCAAGGACTCCTATATAGGTACGCCTAGAGCCCGTTAGGCCTTGACATGTACACGCCTCCATGCTCCTACTTCTTATTGGCCAGTGAGTTTTGTCTACCCTTGCAAGGTTCATTCTGATCCCCAATACTTACATCCGACCACTTCCAACTTTATACCGATCCTTCCTAAACTACCAAACCAGTTAGCCTAGATAGATTGGTCTGCTCGGCTTTATGTGTTGATGGACGCCCTTGCCTTGGTATCCTACTTCTGAAACGTAGGTCCTTTTCCTCCAGTACGATTCCGGCGACCAGGTTGGTGTCCCCTTTTGCTATAGGGTATATTCCATTCGGTTTTTCGGTCTCCAGTTAGAAGGGCTTCTGTAGTACCATAGTAGTATCTTCTTTATCTCCTTGCTAGAGACTTGCCAAATGGGTTTCAATTGTTCTGGTCCCTTGGATTTGTCTGTGTAACTTACACAACTGCGCGATGCTTCCATTCAAGATGGTGGTACCAAGGTTACAGGTAATATACCTAACCGATCAATAAACAAATATTACCGTAATACAGGTCTATTTTCCAATTCGTCTCCAGTGGGATTTGAACTCTAGACCTGTCGCTTGGGAGGTAACAACCAGACAGCTTCTCTATGTCGCCACACCCTTTGTATCCTATATTTTTAAGTACTAAACAAATTTACTTATAATATAAAATTAAAATCAATTAGTAAAATATTAAGATTCATAGCATTTTTTATTACAGTCGTCCCTCTCTATAATCATCAAGTCCGTCGCACCCTATTTTGGTGATTGTAAAGAGGTGTGACTATAAATAAAATACCTTATTATGGTCATCTATAGGCGAAATGTGGCATGCTTCCATTTAAAACTTTTTTCTTACTAAGTTAACAATACATGTCCACTAATTGAAAGTTGTAGAGCTCGTCGAGACGCATCTAACGGTAGTTAGACCATTCAAATCGGCCCAGTGGATGGCGAAATAACGTCAAAAAACGACTGGCCGACTATATAAAATCTTTATGTAAACAATATTTGTTTATATAAGAGATTTTTTATAGTTGGCCAATTGTTTTTCGGTGTTATCTAGCCATCCACTAGATAGATTTGGATGATCTAACCACAGTTAGATGCGTCTTGACGAGCTCTACAACTTTCAATTAGTGGCCATGTATCACTAACTTAGTAAGAAAAAAGTTTTAGATGAAAGCACTCCAAATTTCGCCTATAGTGATTTTCATATGTAATCTCCGGGACAGATTTTTATTAGTCGGCCAATCGTTTTTCAATGATAACTCACCATTCACTGGGCCGATTGGATGATCTAACCACCATTAGATTCGTCTCGACGAGCTCTACAACTTTCAATTAGTGGACATGTATCGTTAACTTAGTAGGGAAAAAAGTTTTAGATGGAAGCACTCCACATTTCGCCTATATGATCACTCTCATAGAGGTCGTACCCTAGGGTATAATAACCGGTTAACCGCTAGGTTACCCAGATGACCGGATTATAAAATTAATAAACGGGTTATACAAATAAGTTATCCGGTTAACTTATAAGATAATATAGGATAATATAGGGTAAAATCAAATAAGGTAGCTACTCGATGCTGTCACACAAAACCAGGAATGTAAATTTATAAATTTACATAATTCTGTAGACTGGCAAAAGAAGTCCTTAACGAGTTCAATAGAATGGGCCATTGTATTCAGTAAGATCTTCTATTTTTTATTATGTATTTACACATAAACATATTATTTCGTATTTTCATAATACCAACCAAACGGGATAGACCATTTTCTAAGAAATTGAAAACCCGCTGAATAATTTTTTATCTCAATAAACTATATCTTTCTTATATTAAATGAATTGCCAAAAGAAGTAAAGTATAATTTACATACAGAAATTTACAGCCACAAGGTTTAATTATGTATTAGAATTGTAAAGATTCACATAAAACCTGATAAAATATAAGCGTAGTTAATACAATACATTAATCAAAAATGCCTCTAAATCAAATATACTAATTTATCTTCGCTTCGTTTTCCACAAATTTGTGTTGTAGATCGAAAATCAGATTTTTTTGGTTTCTAAATCAACTTATATTGCAACGAAATTCCAAACTTACTTAGTTGATTAGAGATTCAAATTCCACTTAATAAGTGGATTAAAAATTGATTTAAAATTTATCAGTATTAAAACAGATAAAATTGAATACTACGTATTTTATCAAATCGTTCCATACTGTAAATTTTTTTTTTATAATGCTTCTTTTAATCGACACTTCAGACTTATACTTTACTCCTAATTCTACTTAAAATTTTATATAAGCTCTCTGCTGTCTATCAAGACCCCTTTCTTTATCACCCTGTTTTTTTTTTTTTTTTTTTTTTTTTTTTTAAAAGTCCATCGACGAACATTAATCAACGAGACGTATATATATAAAGTTACAAAAATAGATGAGGATACAATGCCCATTATTTTATTAGTTAACCGGATATTTTATAACTAGCAATTAACTGGATATTTTATAACTAGCAGTTAACCGGTTATTATACTTAGGGTACAATCGGATATAACCATTATCCGTTTACTTCAATAGGGTATAAAACCAGTTATTAGATTTTATAAAAAGTTATACCCTTTCGGGTAAAGAGTTATCCGGGTATGACCACTACACTCTCATAAATAATTTTAAATATACGTGAATATGGAAATTGGCTAATCAGATTATATAATCCATATTTATTTAAAAATTGGTAACTATAATAAGGGTTTTTTATTAATAAAATTGTTAAAAAATCAAATTTTTATGGTGATAGTGATTATAAGCGATTTGTGACTATAATGAGATTTTTTTACTATGTTTGAGTCAAATCACGCAAAATTGGGTGCTTAAATAGAGGTGTGACTATATGGGTGTGACTATAGGGAGGTCTGACTGTATTTTTATTAATAAAATATATAAAATACTATAATTTTCAATATTTTACCAATAAATTCTAACTTTATGTTCTAGTAAACTTGTTTAGTACTCAAAATTATATATTTATATTCAAACTCAAACTGGTTTAACAAATTTCTGATCAAATTTAAACCAAACCTATAGTAGATTTTGATTTGGTTTTAAGTTTGAAAATTGCAAAATTTAAAATTTGAATCTGATTTGAAACCAAACTGAACCAGACTGGACTAAACCTGAATTAATCTAAAGATGCATTAGTTCTGAAAAAACTAGTTTCAGACCAGTTCCAAATTAAAACTAATAAGAACTATGAACTATTAAAAAAAACTGGTCCTTATAAATATAACTGTAATACTTGTATCACCCAATCAAATTTCTTGCTTAGGAATAATATAAATCATATAATATTTGTTTACATCTGACAATAAGTAATTATATCATTTTGTCCAATAAGATCTTATGCATTACATCAGCAAAATAAATATGCAAATCTTTCAAACGAAATTGCATACTAAAATCTTTCAAAAGAATTGCGATTGACACAAAATCTTTTAAAAGAATCGCAATCTTTCGAAAGATTTCGGTATACATTTTTTCAAAATATTTTGAAATATATTGTGAAATATTGCGAAATATATTGCGAAATATTGTGAAATTGGCTAAATAAAACAATGCAAACCTCTATTTAATTATTTCATTTCAGGGTCGCAGGAGGTAATATTTTGCATATGATTATTAAATTTGCAGTTTTTCACAATATTTCGCAATATTTCACATATTTTTAAAAATTTTTTAAAATTTTTGCATTTAATATTAAATTTTTTATTTATTTATTTATTATTTTTTTTTTCCTTCTTCGAACATCTCGCCAGACTCAATATCATTTATTTATTATTATTATATTATATTTTACATTTATTAAATATATATTTTTTTGACCTTGGGTCCGATAGCATAGCGGTTATGCTCCAAGGTCGCAAATGCAAGGTTGCCGGTTCAAATTCAAGTGGCGGCGATTTTAAGGAAGCCAGCCGGGCTAGACCAAATTAGGGATCCTAAAATGGGCAGCGATCGACAATCAAGGTCACGACGATGAGGGCTGTGCCAGAACCCCGATTTGGAATAACCGAAGTCACGAGACGTAATGTGAGGCCTAAGTCTGGATCTTACGAGATACTACATGAACTCGTGGCGCAAGCAGTCCGAAAATTGGTTGCGAAGATTTCCGGCCACTGCGGCGGTCGGTGCGACAAGTCGCTTCTGGGCGTTGCGAAAAGCAAAAAGCTGGGGGAAGTCGGGTTGTAATGGTGGAAAATAAATAACAACTATGGTCGTTATAAATCACTAAAAATAACACCGGCAAGACTGTCAAAAAAAAAATATATATATATATATATATTTTTAATTAATATTACATATTTTATATATTACATTATTATACAGTATTATTTTTACATTATTAAACTACTTTTGCACTTCATCGCATCTAATTCTAATACTATATACAAAAAACTAGCCCTATATGCTTATTTTCGCTCACCTCACAGTTAGCTTAGAAGGTGCTCAATATAAAATCATAGTTTATTATAATTATCTTCGCTTCTTTGTTTTCTATTATTTTTACTTTGGCTATTTATTTTGTTTTGGCTATAACCTTCATTTCGCTCTCTTTTTCTAAATACAGTACTTTCTAAAAATAAAAAAAATAAAAAAAAGAACACAAGTTTTTGTAAGTTTTCGCAAGTATTCGTAAGTTTTTGCTTATTTTCGCTCACCCTCGCAGTTAGCTATTATCTTTGCTTCTTCGTTTTCTATTGTCTTCACTTTGACTATTTTTTTTGTTTTGGCTATAACCTTCGTTTCGCTTTCTTTTTCTAAATACTTTCTAAAAATAGTAAAAAAGTAAAAAAAATAAAAAAAGAACACAAGTTTTCTCAAGTTTTTGCAAGTATTCACAAGTATTTGCAAGTATTTGCAAGTATTTGCAAGTTTTTGCAAGGTTTCGCTTTATTTATTTTCATTTCATTTCTCAGAAGTGTTGGTGCTCTTGCAAATTGCCAGAAAAATCTTGTATATTCTTGCAAAATACTAGAGAAGTTAAAACTAGTATTCTTGTAAAGTGTCAGAAAAGTCGCAAAGTGTTGAAGAAGTCTAAAATAAATAAAATAAAGAATTTAATATTTTTGCGCATGTGCACTGTAGCGCACCTCATATGATTTGGTGTAATGTGAAATCAAAACAACCAAAATAACCTGTTTTTTTTGTTAGTTAGGGTTAGGGTGAGGTTAGAAGAGTGTGTAGGCGAGAAAAGGGGCTTTATAGTAAAATTTTGCAAGAAATTTTTTTTGTTAGAGCACGAAGAATGGTTTCATAAGCAAAATTATGGACCACAGGCGATTTTTTAAAAGATCGCTGTTTTTTCTCGATTTCACATTACACCTGATCCTACGATCTGATTGGTTTATCAGATGGGTGCATTACAACGCATATGCGCTAAATTACATAAACCTAAAATAAAAAAAATTAAAAAAATAAGTTAAAAAAAAACCAAAAATGTAAGCAAACTAATAAAAAAAAATAAACAAAGCCGCAAATCTTCATTTCTCTGAAGTAAGTGTTCGTATTCTTGCAAATTCAAAAATTGCAAAAGCTAGGTAAATGTTCTTGCAAAATGCTAAAAAAGTCGCAAAGTGCTAAAAAAATCTAGATTGGTTTTCTTGCAAAGTACTAGAACATGAGAACTCTGTTCTTGGAAAGTACCAGAATAAAATAAATTAATAAAAAAATTTTAAAAATAAAACAAAAAACAAAAACATAAAACATGAAATGAAAAAATAAATAGAGCGAAACCTTGCAAAAATTTGCAAAAACTTTTGAAAACTTGTGTTCTTGAAAATTTAGAAATTGCTAGTGAAATCAGTTGTGTGTTCTTGCAAAGTGTTGGAAGTCTGAGTTGGCTTGCAAAGTCAAGTTAGTGTTCTTGCAAAGTGCCGAAAAGTTGTTGGTTTTCTTGCAAAGACTAGTATTCTTGTAAAGTGTAAAAAAATAAAAATAAATAAATAAAAAAAAAACAAACCGAAAGCAAAAAAAGTGAAAACAAAAAAAAAACAAAATGAAAACAAAAAAACAAACTGAAACATAAAACTAAATAGAAGATCTAATTTATAAACAAAAAATCTAATCTGATCTTGTAATACAGATTTGTAGATTAATTTCGATATATTATACAAAATTTCGAAGTATTTCGAAAATATAGTCCAATGTGTCCTTGGTATGACCTAGGTTACATATCTACTGATCTAGCCAGTCTTAAAAAAATATTTTGAAAAATATTTTGAATTCGCTTTCAAAATATTTCAAAAATATTTCGATAGCTGAAATATTTCGAAATATATTGCGAATATTTCAAAATATATTGCATATGCGAAATCTTTTGAAAGATTTTGCAGGTTCACAAGATCTTTCAAAAGATTGTGCTACTATAAATTTGCTAATATAGGATATGATATAATTATTAAAGAACTGTTTTTGGAATCGAGGATGGAACCGAACCAGGCCTATAAATCCTATATAATAATTGTTTTACTAGAAACCAGTCTGGACTAATACAAATCTGAAAACACTATTGGAAATATATAGTTTCTTGTGATCCTATAATTAGTGTCCCTTATACCTGAACCCAAGACCTGAACCCGACCTAGACCCAGCCTTGCAGGCCATGTTGAACAATAATTTTTTGAATTCAACTAGGTTCAGGTCATAAGAGAGATCTGAACTGATAGAATTCAGACTGACCTGATTTATAAAAAAAATTATTTTTTTTCTTATATCAATCTGAATATTAATAGTAAAATTGTATGAAGCAAAATTGTTTATTGTATAAATTGTATAAGGAATGTTTTTATAGCACAAATTGCATGTTAATTACTTTCAGATTTTTTTTTTTTACACGAATTGGCATACTACGTTACTGATTTTTATAAAAGCCAGCCTGTTTTTTTTCTATTATACTGCCTTCCATCTTTTATAAGAACATTAATTACAAAAAAAAATAAAAACAATACATTATGTTGAGCTCAAGTATGATGATATGATAGCATTTATAATGAAACTTGTAATGAACTATATAGTAAACCTTATAATGAATCTTACAATGAACCTCACAATGAACTTTATGATGTACTTTATAATAACATTGCTACTCAGGAACCAACAAATATGACCGGTTCAGATGAATTTGGAGATAATGAATTATTAACTTCAATTGAAACTAATATAACTAATAAGTAATTTATTCAAAACTTAGTACTGTATTAACCTCATATTATATAGTAGTAATACTTATGTATTTATTTTGTAGATCATTTGTATGGAACTATTTTAAAAAAAAAATGAAAAATAAACAAGAATTAATTGTATTGGCCACAATATGTGATTATTGTAATAATAGTTTAAAAATCTGCAAGGGTAAATTAACTTCAAGCTTTCGAAAACACCTCGCTCACCTATATAAAAACAAAGCACCAAAATTAAAAGGTCGAATAAACCAAATATAGAGTTATTGCAAAATATATCTGTTTTAGATATATTTAAAAGCAAAGCCGCAAGTTAAAAAAAAACTACATAAAGTATACCTTGTAGTTTTTTGAAACATATTATATATAAATTGTTAGGCTACAGGTCAAGGTTGTAAAAGGACTCTAAAGAACTCTAATACAACTCAGATGATTCTGAAAAAGGAAATTTTGCATAGAATTTCATCAAATGTTGCCTAAGATACTGCTAAATTATACAAACTCAGATCTGAGTTGTATCAAAGATTTTTGGGGTCCTGTTGTGAACCCTTTGATTCTAAGAAATTTATTGATCTTATTAAATGATGAATTATTAAACATAACCAGTTATTTTATATAATTGAAGATGATGGCCTTAGAGAAATATTCGCATATTTGGAACCCAAACAATAGGTATTTATTTATTTATTTTTAATTTGATTTTTTTTTAATTTTTAATATATTTTGTTTTTTTTTAGCACTGTTATCAAATACAATAAAAAGAGGAATTTTAAAAAAGAACATGAATGACTTCGAAAAAAACTACAAGAAGTTTCTAGACGCATAGCAAACATGACAGACATTTGGACAACCAATAATAATGACAAATCATTCATGTCAGTTACTATATATTACCTAGATGCATCATGGTCATTAAAATATCTTTTACTTAATTTTATTCATATAGATGGGCAATATACAGGTGCTAAAATAGCTAGTGTCATAGAAAACTATTTTCAATTAATAGGAATTATTTCTAAAATAATAGCGATTACGCATAATAATACAACTTCTAATGATAGATTTTTACAAGACTTTTTTGACTCTATTTTATTAGTCGGTATTTAATTTGATGATAAACAACCATCAGTATGATGCTTAATTATATATTCTAAATCTTGTAGTACAAAGTATTTTTAATAGTATAAAAAAGGAGTTAGAAATGGTTGTTACTTTATTTATTTGTATTTTTTTTTTGACAAATAAATGCATTTAGTAAAAATTTTTTTTTTTAGTTATATTTATTTATACTTGCTGGCAAAACTATTGGGATTTGGAATTTGGAATTGGGATTTGGGACAAATTTTATTATATTTGGGATAGGATTTGGGCTTTGGAATTTGGGATTTGGGACAATTTTATTATATTTGGGATTTGGGATTTGGGTAGGATTTTGAGATTTTTAGTTTTATCAACATATATATGTATTAATCAAAGATATTAAAGGATTGAAGATACATTATAAAAAGTTGAAAATGTTGTATCCAATACATAATATAAGAATTTTAAAGCTGATTCTTGATCTACTTGGTGGAACTCCACCTATGAAATATGTGCTTATGCATTAGTATTATGAATCATTACACCAATACATACTTACTAAGAAAAATTGGAAAAAAATTGAACTTCTTGTTTCAATTTTAGCACTATTTAAAGAAGGTTAGTATTGACTTAGTCAACTTTTTTTTTAAAAAAAACTCTTAATATTTTGTTTAATTTAGCAATGATTGAGATGTCAAATCAAGAATAGTCAATAGTTATCCCTCTTTATTATTTGTTAGTTGAAACGCTTAATAAGGCTACGAAAAAGAAAAACATTTCACAATAGCTTGCTCATGGGTATAAGGCTACAAACACAGAGCTTTTAGGATATTGTCAAAATTAAATAAGCAAAAGTTGCTACAGTAATATGAGATGCGAACAATAGAAACAGCCCTTTTTTACATATGGGGGTGAGTCAGTAGAAAAGGGACAAATTTATCTAATAAATTTGTCCCTTTTCTACTGACTCACCACCATATATCTTATTTTGAAATAATTGAGTTTAATTATTTGTTTTGATTTTCAGACTAATTCGGGATTAATCAAATTTCATGATTTTGATTAGCAAGTGAATAGCGGATAATCTCGTGATGTGTTGGCTCTACGAAGCCTCATATAATTTTTCTTTTACATTATCTTAATTTTTTATTATACAAACTGACTTTTATTTATAATTGAAAAATGTTAATTATATCAAAATTTATATGATTCTAATAAAAACTTATTTTTCAAAAAAATGTAAAAAAGGGCAGTTTCTATTGTCCGCACCCATATTAGATCTACAGCTTAAACTTGGGTATTTAAAACTCTCAAATGGCAATCACAACTTATTAATCAAATCAAGAATATGTAAGTTGGTAGTAAAATTATGTATGAGCCAGTGCAAAAAGATTTGTCCTTCAAAAAATTTTATAGTTTTAACACTAAAAAAAAGTTTTTAAATTCTTGATTATTAATTATTAAAAATTTTTTAGTATCAAATAAAATAGGGTTTAATCTAACTTATTATTTTTATTGTTTTATTATTGTTTTATTTTATTAATAATTAAATATGTACAATTCATTATATTTGAAAAAAAAGAAAAAAATTTTTTTAAAAAAAAATATATTTTAAATAATTTCACAACCAATATGCAGTTATATGAGCTTGTACTATGAAAGTGCATTAATATCATATAATAAAGATATAGTTAAAATCTGAGCAAAATTGAATTACTAGTTGTGAAAAAACTAAGCTTTAAAGTGAGATAATTTGATTTTTTTTTTTACTATATATGCATATATATAAAAGGAATTGCTATTTGCACATGGATTTTTGCTATTTGCACTATGGTTACACAAGATTTTCTATGCTTAGAATTTATGCGCTTGTATTATACAAAGGTCCAGTGCATTTTTTTGCAAAAATAATTTTTGGTTATACGCTGCTAATGTTGTGTAATGTTATACAACATTAGCGGTATGTAACTAAAAATTATTTTTGCAAAAACAATGCACTGAGCCTTTGTGTAACATAAGTGCATATATTATTTTGAATTCTAAAAATAGAAAATCTTGTGTAACCATGGTGTGAATAGCAAAAATCCATGGTGCAAATAGCAATTCCCTATATAAATTACTATCCCTTAGATTGTAGTAGAACACAGGCAAATTTGCCTGCGTTTTTGCACTTTTTTAGCTCTGATTTACTTTTTTAAAATGCTAAAATAATTAAATAAAACTTTGTACAATTATATTTGAAAATAAGGATTACTTTTTTTGCAAAATTAGTTTTTATATTATAATAAAATAAATTATAGTTACATATAAGCTGAAAATATATAATTTTAAGAAAAAATTTTTTTAAAAAATTTTATTACAATTTTTCTGCGATCTTATTTAGTTTTAGTTTTAGAACTATAGTTCTTAAGACAATATTGTAGTTTATATAAAGGATGACAACTTTCATTATTGCAACTTTAATGATTTACTTGTAAAAATTAAGACTTGTATTAGAAGTTAAGATTTTTTTTATAGACGGGAACATATAAAATTTGAAAAAATCTAAAGAAAAATTTTAATAGTAAAAATGCCAATACAAGAACTTTAAACATTTATTATATTAAAGTTTTCTAATGATTTTAAAAAAAATTTATAACAAAGTTACTAAAACAAAACTCAAAGAATATTTTTTACTTAGAAAAGATATGGCTAAAATCAATATTTAAAATTTTATTAAAAATTTTAAAATACGCAGGCAAATTTGCCTGTGTTACAATCTAAGGGATAGTAAATTATATAGTAAATATTTTTAAAAAAAGTTACTATTAAGGGTGTAAGGGTGGTAACATATATTATGTATATAATTTTACAATACTCTCTACCTGCGTGCACTTATTTCAGTATTTGTGCGAGTGATACAAACCCAAAAAGAGAAATTAGCCAATCGGAGAACGTAAAATGTGATGATCCCAGATCAGCCCGACATGTGAGCAAAGCGAAGAAAAACACAAAAAAAGCCATAAAAAGAGAAAATACAAGAAAATGAGTGTATAAACCTGTTTTGGTGCACTAATTAAAAATGACAGGAATGAAATTTTATATATAATAGGTATTACTCTAACTCTATAGCAGACCCTAACCCTACCCTAACTCTAAATTTTTAATTTCACGAACTTAGTTTATTTTTACGTTGAATTTCCTTTTTAGGTTTGTATCACTCGCACAAATAAGTAAACCACTCTTTACCCTCTCCTCTCTACATAAGAAAAATTTGATTGGCTATTATGAACTTCTATATTTAATGTAAAATTTTAGAGACCTCTTCTTTTTCTAAAATATTACGTAATATCTGTTACCACTCTAAGTTGTTACTTCCCAAGTGGCAGGTTGAGGGTTTAAATCCTACTAGCAATGCTTTTAAGAAATGGATCTATGTTCCAGCTTATGTTCCGGTAACTGTTGTCTGTTGATCACTTGTCGATCAGTTGGGTACATTATCTGTAGTTCTTGGTTACCATCATAAATGGGAGCTTTCAGACGAAGTTGTGTTTCATAATACAGACAAATCCAAGGAACCAAGAAAACAAAAACCCATTTGGCAAGTCCCAAGTAAGGAGGTAGCAAAGATCTTCAATGGTATTACCAAAACTAAAATATTGAACTGGAGATCTACCAACCTGGCCGCTAGAGTCGTACTGGGAAGAAAAGGACCTATGCTATAGAAGTAGGTACCAGAAGAAGAAAAACCATAATAGCACCTAATGCCGAGTAGATCGACTCTTTCAGGCCAACTATATTGGAAGTCTGAAATATATCAGTAAAAGACTAATAAAAAAGTGATAGTAGGTACTAGGGTTAGAGCGAACCTTACAAGGGCAGAAGTAGATAATGGTAGCGGTTGCAGGGGTATTCCCTGACTGCAAGTTGTTTGCCTTGGTGAATATATAAGTTACCGAAGTATAGATAATACCTGTATAGGACAGGAACTGCTCTACCAAGTGTTCTATAAAAATAAATTAGTTCTAAGAGAATATTCATCGATAGCATTCGGAACTAATCTTGACTAACTTATATAACAGAGGATTTGTACTGGTAATACAAGTAGAATTGGCAGGAGGAACTGGACCAGAGAGTTTAAATAGGCAATCACCTAGTTGGGTTGCAAGTATAGTAGCTAGTATAAAACCTTCGGGCAGACTACTTAAATTAGACAACCAAAAGTTGCACATGTAGTTAGTTGTATTCTGATTGGCCAAAGCGTAGTGACGGACATTTAGTGTTTACGTATGGTGATATAAAAGTTACGTTTTTGATACGGTTTGATCTAAAAAATTACTTTTTTGATTTTTTTTATATCAATTACATAAAATTAGATCAGAACTATAGTGCGGGAACCCTTAAATCAACAAATAAAATTGATAATTTTTAAAATATTATAAAAAATAACTAGTGCTAGGACAATTTTTTTTTTTATAAAAATATAGAGAAAGACTTTAAGAATAAAGCTATAGTATTTGTTTTTTAATTTATTAAGTTCAACTATATAGTTATAAAGGTTTAGTTATCTAATTTTATTAATAAGTGTAAAATTTGGCCACTATAATTTTGGTCAGCATTACTATAGTGCCGGCCAGAATTACAAAAAAGGTTTACAAAAATTTCAAAATTTTCAAAATTTTTTTTTTTTATTTGTAAAGGCTCCGACCCCAAATTTAACACCAAATTTTTTTTTTGTTAAATTTTTTTTATTCGCAAAATTTTTTGCAATTTTATTGGCTCCAACCCATTCCATTCCAACTTCTGACCTAACTTCTGACCCAACCCAAAATTTGGCCGCCTATATAGGACTAGTTGATTTAAGGGTTCCTGCACTGTTCCCGCACTGTACAATTTGGAAATTTTTTGTCTGTCTGCACGCGTGTTATGTAAAAAAAAATCTCTGATAAAAAAAAATCAACAAACAGATCTGCCAATTAAATAATTTTTTAATAAATTTACATATTTTATTAGTTGGATGCCTAAAATTTACAAAAATATTAGACTATAAATTTGTTTTAAAACTTTGTAAATATTTTGTAAAAATTTCCAAGCAATTCCTTGTCTTTTTAATGAGTTGAATTGTTTTGAAACTGATAATTTTAATAAATATATTTATCATTATTAATATTACCATTATTAGTATAAGCTATAGTAAAATTATTAGCTAGACATTTATAAACAAATTAGATTTAAATAATGTATACTATATACTAGAGTTGCCTGCCGTAATTGTTTTTAACAAGTTGTAATATTACAACCTATATGTTATAATATTGCAACCTATATGTCGTAAAGGCTGTAATTAATTACGGCAGGCAACTCTACTATATATTGTATTATTAAATATATACAACTATTATATATTATATTAAAATAATTAATTAAGGGTTTTATTTTATGGAGACATGTCACCATGGCGACCCCGTAATTGACCAATCAAAGTGATCACGTGTATCCTTTTTTTTTTTTTTTTTTTTTTTTAATTTATTAATAATTTATTAATTTTATTTTTTTTATTTTTTTTTATTTTTTTTTTAGTTGAGAAGAAACAGAATGAAAGGCAAGAAGCAAATGACAAAACCGGGACAAAAAATGGGATAAAAAACGGGACGAAGACAAGATATTTTTTTATTATTTTTTTTTAAGATTTTTTTTTTTAATTTATTAATTTATTTAATTTTTTTTTTTTTAAAAAAATTTAATTTATTTTTATTTTTTAGTTGAGTACAAATATGAAGAAAATGGAACGAAAGCAAGAAGAAAACAAGATGAAATGGAATGAAAAATACGGAACGAAAACGGAATGAAAACGGAACGAAAACGGTGATGAACGAACCCAAAAAAAACAGGAGAACCCACCGAAAAACAACAAAGAAGAACCACCAAAGGACTTACAGAACCCACCAACGTAGAAAAAAGACCTACCCACCGAAAAACGACGAAACAGGACCACCGAAGGACTTACAAAACTCACCGATAAAAAAAAAAGAACTTACCAATTTACAGAACTCACCGACAAAAAAAAAGAACCTACCAACGAAAAACAACAAAATTACCCACCGAAAAAAGAGAAGAACAACTGAAAGACTTGAACCCACCGACAAAGAAACAAAGAACCTACCTACCAAAAAAAATACCTACCAAAAAACGACAAAGAAAAACCACTGAATGACGATGAAGAGACAAAGAGCCTATCTCCGAAAAATGACAAAATTAACGAAAAACGCGAAGAAACACCGAAGGTCTAAAAAACTTACTGAAAGACTGCACCAATGACAACTCCAGCGACGACTCCAGCGATAACTCCAGCAACGACTCCAGCAATGACTCTAGCAACGATTCCAAAGAAGATTCTAAAAAAAAAATTTTACACGGTTAAAAATAAATTTATTCGCGATCAAAAAAAAAAATAAAATAAAAAATAAATAAAATAAAAAAAATAAACAATTAGATCATCTTATATGATCGCCAATCTCAAAAATGATTGGTTGATCATATAAGGGTCGCCATGGCGATGGGTTGGCAGTGACATTTTGCTATTAATTAATTTTATTTAAAATTTTGAATTTTAAAATATTTTCACTTTGACCTCACAATGCTACGCATTAGCCTAGTCCTTATAACAAATATCGGGTTGTCCAATGAGGCTCCCTTGATCCACAGACTTGAATAAAAGACTTATCACCCAATTCGAGAACTTTGATATAAAAAAAAAAGTTACTATTAATAAATTTTTTTATTTTATCAATAAAATAATCAAAATAATTTTATTTTTATCAATCTAGTAAACTAATAAGTATATTAATAGACAATTCTCCAGTCAACTGGTTCAAAAATTTTTTTTTTATATATAAATTTTACTATAAGTGCGAATGCACAGCGTCTCTATCTAAAACTTTTTTTTATACTAAGTTAATTATCTTTCTGGCTTAAGAGACTATTGTAAAGCTTATTAAAACGCATCTAATGGAGGTTAGAGCATCAAAATCGGCTTGGTGAATACCAAAATATCTTTAAAAAACCTTTCTTTTAATATAAATTTCTTTATAAACAATACTATTGTTTGCAAAGAAATTTACATAGTAAAAGAAAGGGTTTTTAAAGATATCTTGGTATTCACCAAGCCGATTTTGACGCTCTAACTACCATTAGATGCATTTTAATGAGCTTTACAAAAGTCTCTTAAGCCAGAATGGTGATTAACTTAGTATAAAAAAAAGTTTTAGATAGAGACGCTGTGCATTCGCACTTATAGTAAAATTTATATATAAAAAAAAAATTTTCGAACCAGTTGACTGGAGAATCATCTATTAAATTAAAAAATTAAAAATTATTAAAAATTAATTTGTACAAAAAACATTTTAATCAGAGCTATTTAAGGCGGAAATTTTTTTGCACTGGCCTATAATATATTATAAAAATTGGGAATTGCTATTCGTACCATGGGTTGTTGCTATTCGCACCATGGATTATGCATTATATCGATCCCTTCTATTATATCACTTTATGCAAATAGCCAATAAAATTAAGACACATTCGTAACTACCATTATGTATAAAGACTTTTGTGCAATTCTTTTTCTTTATTAGATCGAAAATAAAGTTTCCCTTTAACAATTAACAGTTAAGTAAAATTTTTTTAGATCAAACCAATGCTTAGCATTCAAGCAAAAACTTTAAAAATACTTGTAATTAAATTGAATTCGAATAATGGTTCAACCAGTATTACGTATATAATATTAGTTGATCTACAACCATTTGAAGACCAGCTTAAAACATTTGAATAACAAGTTTTTGCTTGATTGTGCTGAGCATTAGATCAAATATAAGGTTAGCTTTAACCATAATTACAGACTTATAGCTGAAGAGAAAGAAGTCTTTTTATTACGTTCTTCTCTTATCTGTTATTCGTATATTATTGTTTGTTTTATCTAACACTATTTCATTATTTTCATAGGCTTTATTTAATTTGCCGTTAGAAATGCGCTAATTTTAGAAATAATTTCTGAAGAGTAATATAAACCGCTGTATGCAAGACGCGTTCTAGTATATTATAAGATCTATAACAAACCCGCTGGTCTCTTGTATGGGTACGGGTCTGACAAATGGAAAGTTAATAATAATTGAATTACTAATCATTAATATTTTCTTATTGTATACTCGAATCTTTTACATTTTATCAAGGCATTTATTTTGTATAATTGACCGGGTATAGTACATAGAGGGTCTAATATCTGGGAAGGTCTTATATACAGCCAATCTCGGGATACCAAGGTTAGTGTCTCCTAGCTATGGTTGATTTTTCGCTAAAGTTCTAATTAGGTTTCGATTTATATGTTTTAATGTAACTTTTTTCGTCCTAATTAATGAATTTTCAAATACTCTATAAAGTGAATGTTCAAAACCCACTTAGTAATAGAAAAAATAAAACTATAGCTTTATTCTTTGACTTTATATAAATAACTGGTGAAAATTTCAAGGCGACTAGGACATGTTCTATTATTGTGTCCAATTCCATGACATGAACTACATTTGCGCCTTCTCTCTTCAGCCAACTCAAAAGCAGATGGATCTCATTGAGTAGACGGTTGTACATTTCTTGCTCCAACAGGACGCCCCCTTGTATGTTGAATTTGCGGGTCTTGTATTACTACAACAGGTTCTTGGAACAAGTTTAACATGTCATTTAGAGTTACTGCTTTCCGGTAAGATGACCAGGAATTAAACTGTTGGTTATATTGTTGCTACTGCTATTGCAAAGGATCATCATTGGTATCGGTTGCTGTTTGTGAAAGCAACTAGTACTTTTGAAGCCACCAATGTTCATGAAAATCATTAAGTTGCAGGTGTTGATTGTTGTTAAGACGATCTTGGATTATATGAGAACAGGGAAGACCCATTGACGACGTGAATGTACCACTACAAGGTTGTAGTGGGTTTTCTGAAGTTGCATTGAACACTTTTAAAAATTGTTCATGCACTTTTTTTAGTGCGAATACAGACACTCTANATACCACTACAAGGTTGTAGTGGGTTTTCTGAAGTTGCATTGAACACTTTTAAAAATTGTTCATGCACTTTTTTTAGTGCGAATACAGACACTCTAGTAACAACTTGTGAGTAGAATGGCTTATTTTGAGCATGTGGAATTTGAATCATCTCCTGAGAAATTTTGGTTAGGATTTCTTGCTGTTGATTCTCCAATGCAATACTGATTTTTTCATTGACTGCATTGAGGTCTCCGGTTGACACTTGAAGGTACTTCTTTAGCATTGCATGAGATCCTTCTTCCCGTGACATTGTCACATTACCCAAATGCAACCAATGATCAGTTCAAAAGCTTACGAAATGCTTTTTAAATGGTAACCACACATCCTGCAAATATTTAATGACTAATCTTTTTTCATTATATGTTCTTACCAATTCTTCCCATTTTTCATTAAAATCTTCTTCTGTTTTAGAATTTAAAAGGATGGACCAGCTTTTTAAAAAATCAGTCAATTCTTCTGTAGAAAAATGATTATGACAATTTGTTACACATTTTTTTCAATATGCCATACACACAGAAAATTTTGAGATTCAGGAAAGACGGCACGTATAGTATTCATCAATGCTAACTCTCGGTCGGTAACGATAACTTGAGGTTTTGGAATGTCTTGGAAAATGTGAGCAACACGAGTAAGCGCCCACTTATAATCTTCTTCTTGTTCCAATTTTATGAATGTGATACAGGAGGAAAACGTGGTATTAAAACTCGTCATACCAACAATATGAAGAAGTGGCATCTTAAATTTATTAGTTTTATACGTGCAGTCCATTAAAAGTATGGAATTATAAGTTTTGGTAAGTAAAATAGATGTGTAATGTGCAAAGAATAGATGGGTTAAATGACCATTCGGATTACATTGGTGGTCATATTCAAAATTTCCCTCTCTGAGCTCATTAAAAAGAGTATGAAGTGGTGTGCGACCCCGAAGGTTGTCACGCTTAATTTTATCACGAGCATTATAAATATCTTTTGATATAGCCGCAAGATCTGGATTGTCTTGACGAAGAGCTAAAAGCATCTCCCGAGGACGGATACCCGCAGCAGACATTTGCTGAACCCTTTGCAGCTCTTCGGTATTCAATCGACGACTTGACAGGTGGCCTGATATATCTTCTGATGCATCATGGTTATGGTCTGCATTATTTACTGTCAAGTGCCATAACCCATCTTTCTTTTTTCTACCATAGAACAGTCTATTAATCGTGTACTTGTTGCTCTTTGACGAGTTTCATCCGTAAGATTTAAAGAGTTTCTATAGGTGCCGCCTCTATCACAGCGTAAGTAGACGAACTTATTCTGTTCTGATCTTTTGGTGCATACAGCATATCCCTGACTGGATGTGAATGTTTTGACATGCTCAATAAGAGCTTCACGGCTTGTGAAAGAACCAGTTGGTGGCGGGAGTAAAGGCATAATTTTTATATCTATTTTACTATATTATAATAAGAAAAAAATTTTTTGCGAGTATATTTATGAATTTTTAATGCTGATGCTGAAGACAAAGGTGCATTCGATTTGGAGAGTATTAATTTATAACTTTATGTTTCACTTTAGTTCGATGATTAGTTATTAACTTTGATCAATTTGATAGTGAACTTAAACTTTGAGTTATAAGGGGTTCGAATGTAAAGATGCTAATGATCGAGGGACTTTGTATGATGAAAATAAGAGCTTAATATGTGTGATGAATTTAATTTTTGATTTTTTTTGCATTGTAATCGAAATATTCGATTAGACAAGATATCGAATGGATTTTGGATTCTTAAGAGAATGTTTTAGGATCTTTATTAGAGATAAGTATTTGAGGCGTCGAAATTTGCCTCTACAAGATTTTTTTTACATCTGCTTTTATGCAAATTTTAGTTACTAACACACTAGCTATTTTCTAGATTCTACTGAGATGTAACTATTTATTCTGAATCTCCTATACCCCGCATTTGTATTGTTTAGATACTACCGGTAATACTATCATTACGTTCCTATCATAATGATTGTATACATGACGATATATGCATAACGATTTATGCGTAATGATTCTGGCAACTCAGAGTGTAATACACGGTAGCGTAGTATAGAAAAGAATTCAGTAAATAAATAAATAAAATAAATAACTAAATAAAATTAATAGCCTCGAGTAGTGTTCTGTGGTCGTGTGATAGTTGTAACATTGGATTTAGGGTCGAATTTATAGTTATGTTACAGTATGGATTCAACCCAATAATTTTTTGTCAAAAAAAAATATATGAAACTCAATATCGCATTTGCATAAAATAAAAAAAAAAACTTTCAAAATATTTGGAACTTTATTAAATCACTTTCACAACACACAATTTTCTATTTATCGGTTAATAATAACCTATTTGATGGTCTAATTTATACCAAACCGTACGATTTTGATCATGTAATTATGTACCTGCGACCCAGTAGACTTTAAATGCATATTCCAAATAATGCTTAACTAATTAAAGCAAGGCCTTCCTATAGACGAGAAATTGTATAATCCCAACTAGTGATGCCACCGAAATTGATTTTTGAAAAAGGCCTATTTCGTCTTCATTAAAAAAAATTAAAATTTTTTATAAGAAAGAGCAAATATAGATATGTTCCTTATAATTTCGTTTATTCAAAAAAAGTATCAAATAATTTCGTCTTTCAAGTAAAATAGATCAAAAACAATTTCATCTTCAAATTTTAATTTCGGGTTTTAGAACCCGAAATGCTTTCGTCCTCATGTATAATCCCAACCTAACTTTAATTATCTGTAAATAGTATAACCTACTAATATATGGTTATACGTACATGTATGTCATACTCTTGTCTTTTTCTAAATCCTACATACCGGTAACTTCATTTGTATTTCCCACTATACTACTGTAATATCCTTGACTGTACTACTATATGCGACATCAGAATCGCAATAAAGAAGCCTTTGTTTTTAGTATATGCCTCTTTTCTGGCTCTTATCAGTCGTATTAACAAGCCTAGACAATATTTGGATTTTTTTTTGTTAGTAAAGTAATGCGAAACATGAAATCTAACAAATTCTCATATAAAAAAAAAAGTGTAGATCAAACTAATTTCCACGAAGTATGCATTTTTCTCGTTGTACCGTTTTGTATTGAGTTAAAGACCCGGGTCTAATAAAAATGCAAACTATGATAGATTGTATAGCAGAGCAAGCTAGAAGAAATTCTAATGCATATACATTCATACAGTTTAAGATTTTAAAAAGTTGCTCATGCTAATAAAATTAAAAAACTGCTTATGGCTAATTTTAACTCGGGTATTTTACATAAGGAATATAATAAAATGAGAATCTTTGCGGTACAGTTTATTTGAAACGCGCGCCATTAAGTAATAATCTAAAAAAATTTTATACTAAGTAAATTGTTAAGGTTATTATTGGTTAGTATATGTGATATAATCGAAGGGATCGATATTACGCATAATCCATGGTGCGAATAGCAAAAACTCATGGTGCGAATAGCAATTCCCTAAAAATTAATAACTAATATTGTTTTTTTAGTATTACAAACAAATATGAAAATAATTACGCACCTGTTCCTAGTCAAGATATGGCTTATACAGACAAAGAACTATTTAATATAATGGCACGAATATATAAGCGATTATGTCATCAGCGAATTATATAAATGTAATCTTACGTAAGTTATTACGGCCCGAAAACTTGCGCAAGAATTACGCAACGATGCGAAATATTTCGCAATTTTCAATTACAGAATATTACGAAATACATACGTAAAAAATTACGCAATATTACATCGCAATAATTAAAATAAATCACAACAATGCGCATTTAAATACCCCCTGACGAGAACTATCGATAAAAATAGTAATTGGTAATAATCAGTTAATTAATACTATTATTTTTAAACATTTTACAGGTTTTCACAATATTTCGCACGGTTTCGCAATTTAATATAAAATTTTTATTTTTTTATTTATTATTATATATTATATTTTATATTTATTAAATATAAAATTTTAATTAATATTATATACTTAGTGTTGTCCACTGGATCGTTCCAGTGAAAATTACTGGAACTGAATAGCCACTGGACTTAACTGGATGAAACTGGAAACAAATTTGCTTCCAGTGATCAGATGTTCACTGGACTGTTCCAGTGAAAATTTTCATTGACTGGATGGAAACTCTAGCGATCCAATGGCTTCCAGTGACTTCCAGTGACTTCCAAAAAAAAAAAAATTGCATGCTTATTTTATATTAGCTTTGAGATAGAGATGATACACATACATNATAAAAAAACTAAGCGTGTTATCTCTATAAAATATCGAGTTTATACTAGTTTTAGAATGATTACATATACAAAGCAACGAACTGGATGGATGAGTCTTTTGAAGGATGGAAACTTGACAGATAGCGGTGGCTACTTCTCTTAGTTCGATTCAGACTTGACCTAGTCTTTGGCTATTGATAAAGATTTTAGTGTCTTGGTGGCGGGAAAGTGCGAAAAAGTGCGATAGGAATCTCTTTCTCTTTGCCAAGCTTGTTGGAACTTACACATTGTATATATGTTGTAGCTTCAATTATTTGAGTTATGCTGATTGAATATTATAGCTCAAGTTATGAGCTAGTTTGAATAAAGTTTTATTATTTATTGTGCTAAGATTTTTCGCGATGCTTTACACAAATAAATATTAGCAGTCATGATACTCGATTCTCAAATCAATCGCTACTGTAGTGCTAGTAATTAATTTTATTTAGACGTATGGTCTTAGTGGCCTTATATTCGTTCCTTATCATTACAACTAATGTAACGATGTTGCATATTTGGGGGGGTTTTTTTTTTTATATGATTGAAATCGTACTGTTAACTGCACTTAAAAGTGTAGGACGACGATAATTATATTATGATTATGCGTTACATATAGGGACCCAATTAGATTATGATAATCCAAGTTTGTTATGACTTGGGTTTGGTATAGTAAGAGACAGCTATAGTTGAGAGTAAGAATTTATGAAAAAAATATTTGAAAAGGTTTTTAGCAATGTTTGTAGTAGTTTCACTAAACCTTTTTCATTCAGAAAAAACAAACTTTTAATTAATAAGCCTCTGATGCTTCGATTGATTGTTTTGCAAGATCTTGGCGGTGTTTTTTTGCATATCCTGAGATCCAATTTGATATGGTTGTTAATTTTGGGATCTCATCGTCTTCTAATAATCCTTCACGCGCCATTGAATGTAATTCGTTTAGCATATCTTCAGCTGTATATCTATTACTTTTATTCGCATCTCCTACAAAAAAAAAGGCTTCAAGCAAAGGAACCACGTTTTTGCTAATACATTTGCCTTTTCCTTTTATGCCAAATTTTTGAGTTTCTTTTAAAGCCCAACTTGCTGGTAATAAAATACTGTTCGAATTGTAAATAGTAGTCAAGTATTATTTGATATACTCAAATTCTTACTTGCTCAATTCATCCATATTATGTAAATTTGCGGTATCGACCCGTTCATCTATAAGACAACCCCATTAGTTCAAAAACCACATGTAAATAAATAATTTTACAACAGGGTGAAACCTGAGTTGTGAGCTAGCAAAATACACTATGATTATTACACGAGAGTGAATATAATAAAAAAAACATAATCCAACGCGAATTTCGCTCTAACCCACCTACGTAGCGGATTTTACTAGCTCACAACTTAGGTTTTACCCTGTTCTATAAATTTTAACAGCAAAATTCTGCTCACCTTGTCATTTATATGGACAAGTAAAATTTATATGTTGTATTAGAGAAAGCATAAAAATTATTAGCGTTTACACAAAATATATTTATACGTATAAAATATTTTCAAATTACTGTACCTGCATTTATATCTAACGATAATATTTCTTGTGTCATCTTTTCTTGCAATATATTGACCAGCTCATTCCTTTTTAACCCTTTGTAATCAATTTTTCGTTTATCTAATTCCGTTTCAAGCTTATCTTTGGTTAATCGTGTGGGGTTTATCTCTAATAAAAATACACTTATTAGATTATAATTTTTAATATTATAGCCTAACCTCCCTAAATGCAGCCCCTTTAAATGCAGCATCTCTTTAAATGCAACCTCGAGTTCTGGCCCAAATATATTTTTGACCCCCACAAATGCAAGTTTTCCTATTGTTCTCTAAATGCACTTGTCAAAAGTTTGGTCCTAACGAGTTGCATTTAGGGAAGTCTGGTTGTATATCGAATATACTAACTTGATATGTGTGGCAAAGGTATATGCCAATCTGTTTCTGGTATGGAATGGTCTGAAAATTGAGGATAAGGTTTAGTGATTTCGGTTTTATATAATTTTGATAATTGGGTGGGGGAAAAACTTTTCCAGTTTCCTATATTAGGCATAGAACGTGCCAAAATATAACCAGCAAATTCTCCTTCAATTGGCCAATGCCACTCGAACCAGTTAGAATTGCCAGGTAATGAAAATTTTTTCTTGCTTGTCCCTATTTTTAGAAAATATAAAACATAGTTGCAAAATATTAATTTTGAGATTATTTACATATTTTACATACCTTTGATTCTATTTGGTTCTAAATGTGCCACTCGAGTACCACTAATACCTTTAATTGCATTTTCTATATCTGTTCCTTGATAAAGATTAAAACCAAGTTTCACGTAACGATTGATAGCATGAGATACCTATAAAAATAAGTTAAAAACTGGATTTGTAACAAATTTGTTTAAAAACGGATCAAAAGCCCAAAAGTCAAAACCTGAAACTTAATTATCGTAAGTTATATCGTGTAATCAAAAGCAAGGTTTCAATATTAGAGTTCTAACATCACATAACACGAACCTGCGCATGGTGAGAATCAATAGTAGTTTTGGTCTCACCCGCCTCTAAAAAAATCCATTTCTTGACAAAAATTTGATACCATTCATACCAATAGCTCATAATCATCATAAGCTCGGCATTGTGGTAATGAGGTCCATTGTCTAACAATATTATTATCCATTTTGGCTTAATTTCTAAGCTTTCTACTATGGCATACAATAAAGAAGCTGTAAACCATGCGTCTTGACGTGTGTCGGCTGACCAATGATCATATGCAACTATTTGTAACTGATCACTACCTAATGGGCGAGTATATACTAAAACAGAGTGCAAGGTCCACCCTTTTTTTCCAAAAAATTCCTGTTTAGTTTCTCTAGCACTTTTAGGAAGTATTTTCATTTTGTAGTCAACTACTAATACTGCTCCTTCATCATCTAGTTTTAATAAATTTGCATTGAATTGAGTATTAAGATAAGCTTTTCACATTTGATGGCTAAGATCAGTGTTGTCCACTAGATCGTTTCAGTGAAAATTACTGGAACTGGATAGCCACTGGACTTAACTGGATGAAACTGGAAACAAATTTGCTTCCAGTGATCAGATGTTCACTGGACTGTTCTAGTGAAAATTTTCATTAACTGGATGGAAACTTCAGCGATCCAATGGCTTCCAGTGACTTCCAGTGACTTCCAAAAAAAAAAAAATTGCATGCTTATTTTATATTAGCTTTGAGATAGAGATGATACACATACATCTCTCTCTTGATATCAACTATCATTAAGCCTAACGCAACACTTGCCTTGCATGACTGTACATGTATATGCGTTGCTTTTTTTTTTTAAACCCTAACTGTATTAGTCGGAGACGTCATATGACGCTATTTTGCGTTGTTCTTCAAAAAGATAATGCCCAAAATTGCACAATAAACATTAGCAAAATAAATGAAAGTAATAATTAACTTATATAGCTCCATTCAACTCTTTAATTTTGATTCTGATCAAAAATCATATGGTAATTCAGAATTTGAATAGCAACTAATGCTTTTCTAATTTTGAAATACAAAATAATATCCTACACATGTATAAGACAGTTAGATAGGATAGAATTAAGCATACTAATAATTGACAACATAATACAGTAAAACAATACCTTCGAATGCATGAGATAATGCCTATCTGCACATTATTCAATTACCTGCATGCTAATTCAAGTACGCCATATGTACATTATTTAGAAATAAAAGATCAATTTCCCAATTAAACATTTTGAAAGTAACGTTATCATGAATTGTTGCATGTACTATATGTACATATGTATGTACAAAGGCCATATGAATTGTTTCCGTATCTCAGTTATATGTTGAAACGAGAAGCTATTTTGAAGCAATATATGCTATTTTTAATGGACTTGATTTTCAGAATAACGTTCACGAGCGTTATTTCACACCTATATCTGATGGTAATTTGTTAGTTCTGGCTTTAAAAAAAAAAAGTTGTAAATTCAAAGTAGGTGCAGATTCTTATCTTGTATAATTGATTTAAGACCGAATTTTTTTAAGAATTTGCTTCTTTTTTTTTACGATTAGAATTCTGCAAGTGTAATTCATGAACATGGAACCGTACCATATTGTAACATAAATAACAGCACAATTTTAACAACAATGTCTCCAATTTAAGACAGTAGGTTCTAGAGAAACATTCTTTTTTTTTAAATGGAATACATAAGAACGTAAGTGTAAAAAAAAAAGAACTCTGACCTTATCAAATGTAACATAAACTCCTAACATTAGCAGATAACAATCAAACTTACCAAATCAAATTAATGGCTGGAGTTCAATGCGCATATATAATTTATTACTTTTTAACTTGGTCATGTATCAGTGATGCATTACTATAAAAAAATGTTGAATTATAATTATTTAAGATTGATTGTGAACATGATAGAAATTTAATTGTAAATCTTAAATCAATAAAACGTAGTATATTGTTCCTTCACCTGCAATGCCTAGTAAATATATAGTAGTGTGTGAAAATTACTGATGAATGAACAATATCTTGGGCAATGTTGGCATTTGGACTAATTAAAAACAATATGGAACGATATATGATCATAGTAATTTTTCATTAATATTATCTAAATGCCAACGCTAGCTTTGAGACGTTTTGAATGTTGAGCAATAAAGTATATAAGAAAGCGACACCCAGTGAAGAAATTTCTTTCAAAATAAAATTCTTCCTATAATAAAATAATATATCTAAAAGTTTTGATATTAAATAATTATTTAACTCGCAATACTTATATTCAAAAACAGTATAAATAGAAACTATACTGTGACTCTAACGGTTCGTTGATTTGTTTCCGAGCTCTAAGATCTTACTAAAATGGCTCGCCGTCATACAGGTGGCCCTGAAAAGCATAGGTTTACAGTTGATATTATTGTACTTGGCACAAAACCTACCAATAAATATAATACTTTTTGTGTGTGTAAGGCTTGTGACGATGTACTTGGCCGAGAAGAAACTTTAAAAAATACAATTACCAATAAAAAAAATATTGTTAGAAATCACCTTAAAGATTGCAAACATTTTCTTGCAAAACTGGGGTCTAAAGAAGCAGTAAGCGCGTATTGTAATAAAACAGATGATGAAGCGGAGCAGGCTTCACAAACTTCAAAAAAACACCAAAATTCTGACACATCAGGTAATTGGTAAATATAGAGAAACCTTTCCCAAAGCACCCTTCTTATATATGCTACTCACACAAAACATCTTGAACATGTGCAATGTCTCTTACATAGTATTCTAATGGACATTGTTGAAAGTTTAATTCAGACAGGGCATATTTGGAAGGTTTCTCTGTATCTGAAGTTTATATAAGAAATAAATAGTAACAACAATAATATTTGTATTTTGCAGATGATACGAATGATATAGCTTCTAGTGTTTCCTCAACGCTTTCATCATTTAAAAAGCCAAAAAAAAAGCTATCAAAACCTAATCTTATGTCCAATTTTATTGCTAAAGGCATCCCCATTAAAGACAAACCTAAATTTGAGAGATTGTTACTTCGGATGACAATTTCAAATGGATGGGCTTTTAAATGGACAACAAATCAAGCAACTCGTGAGTTTTTTGAGTTCTTGAATCCAGCACTTACCCTTCCTACTCGACATGCTTTATCAAGTCGTATCCTTGATACCGAAAAAAATAACTTCATAAAATCACGTGAACAAAAAATAAAAGATAATTTTATAGGAGTTACATTAGCATTTGACGGGTGGAAAAATATTTTGAAACAAAATATCTTTGGTTCATTATTTATTTTATCAAATGGAGAAGTTCAAATTTGGGAAGCAGTTGATGTTAGTTCAGAACGAGAGCAGATGATTGATATTATCCCTAAAATTGAGAAAATGATCAATGATGCATCGAATCTTGGTGCAAAACTATCAGCAATAGTTTCTGATAGTGCACTAGCATATGCTGCTGCTAGGTAAAAATTTAAAAGTTGCTAAGTATTGCCTATATTACTATTAATTTTTTTTAAATACTTATCTTATATATAGACGTCGGTTACGATTGCAATATCCAGTAATTGTTTTTCTTCCTTGCTTTGCCCATCAATGTAATCTTGCTGTGGGTGAAATCTTCAAGGAATCTGATGAATTTAAAACTGCAATGAAACAGGCAATAAAAATAGTTGGCTATTTTAATAATAGTATCAACTCATATTTTATCGGGAATCTTCGAGATATACAAAAACAACTATATTCAAAATATATTGCTTTAATTTGCCCGAGCGATACTCGTTGGAATTCTTACTTTTATTGTTTTAAAAACCTAATAAAATCCCGGCAAGCTTTAAGAGTTAATATCGAGAATATATTATTTGTGTACTACTAAAAGAAAACTTGTCATTAAGCTTTCGATTATATTTTATAATTGAAAGCCTAATGTTAGGTTTTTCCTTGGTGGCTTTTATTTAAATAGATATTTAAATCAAAAAAATATTTGAATTTTTTAGAACTTAGCTACTACATTTGAATCGCCTTCAATCTATAATTCCGACAATGAAGATTTGGATCAGCCTTCTAATAGTTTAGATGAACTTCATCTTCCAAGAAATATTACATCAATTTTGCTTAATGACAACTTTTGGCAAACAATAACTCGATTATGTTCTTTACTTCTTCCCTATTGTGGTGCTCTTAACAGCTTACAATCAGATACTGCTCGTCTCTATGATGTTTTAAAAGCTTTTGGTAAAATATTGAGAATATGACAAAAATACTCAGATTCCGATTTGGCACAGAGTATGATTCGTCGACTAGAGCAAAAATGGAGACAATGGGAACAACCTTTATTATTATTGGCTTTTCTTTTAAATCCCAATATCCATATTTCATGGTTTAACTCTAATAGTGAAAATTTGAATTTTGCATACCTTGCTCAATTTGTCACCTATTATTACAAAGCATGGTTTGGACATCGACCAATTTGTATTCTACTTGAGCTAGAAGACTATAGAAAATAGAATTACCCCTTTGATTCTGCAACATATGAACAATTTGGAAAGAACGTACTAGGATTTTGGGAATTTGCTACTTCTTATACAAAGGAATTAGGTCCATTAGCACTACATTTATTCGGGATCTGTGTTAATGCAGCATCCGTAGAACGTCTATGGAGTTCAATGGTTTTTTTCACACTAATCGTCGCAATCGTCTTTCAGTAAGATTTTTTTTTCTTTTATTTTTTTGTTAAAATGCTTATTTTTTTTTTTTAAACATAGAATGATAAAGTACTGGCTATGTGCCAAATTCGTGCTTCAATCAACTTTTCTCAACGCAAACAACGAGTCCATATCTATGATGCTATGTATAACCAATCCAGTGCAACACCAATTGGCGAAACTACAAATGTACAAAATGAATTTGATGAAGATTTGGATGAAGAACGCAATGATATGGAACCACCAACTCTTGAAAATTGGGAAACTCAATTACGTAATTGGGAGCAAATACTGATAGATGAAGAAGTTGCCAGATTAGAAGGTGAAGAGGAAGAACGTGATAATTATTACGACAATATGGGAAGTGATTTGTTAAGTAATTACACACATCCAGCAATAGACGAAAGAGCGAAATGGGATTTGGCCAGTTTATTTAGTGTGCTGTTTCAAAAGCCAGATTATATGAATAATAATAATTAGTTTATATATAAATAACTTGAACAATTTATATTTCAAAATACTTCTCTATGTATATTTTATCCTATCTTTATTTTAAAAAATATAGTATCGATATGTGATTATAAAGACAAATTTAACGCCTAAACAATCTTAACCAATTATATTATTATCGTTATCTAAATATCATGATTTACAAAATTCCATATGTAACAAGGCAAGAATTCTTTTTCAGAATTCGAATAGAACTATATAATTTGAAATTCGTATTTCCAATAACAAGAGTTTAATCACGTATCATTATGCCACACGAGTCTACATTTATTTTTGAGTTCGAAAGTTTGGCTCAAAATACTAATACTACTCCGACATTCGAGCCTATAATACTTAAAGAGTATTTAAATAAGCTCCTTCCCTCAGTCTTAGGGGCCGAAGAAGCAGAATATGTATTAGACTTTAGTATGCTTCAAGTACATATTCCAAATCAATCAATTTAATAAATTGTAATAGTACCTTACCATAATTATGATAGTGCAAATCTATTCTTTACGTTTCAACATATTAAATAATCGGCATTTGGGCTTCAAATTTTTTAGTGCTAAATCTGTGATCCAAAATGTACTTTAAGTTTTTTATAAAATAATAAATTAAAAGGTAGATCTGGAATAAATAGAACTCCGAAGCCCTAATAAATCTATACGATATAAGAAAGTTATTAGTAAGCTTTTAATACAAGAACAGTTTGTAAAAATTTTTATTAAACGTATGTTGGGTTCCCAAATAACACAAGTCTAAACTCTATAGCAAGCATAATGCAGGTACTTAAATCCAAGTAATCTCGCTTCAATCTATAGATCTAGTAGAGTAATTTTTAACGTCGTGTTCAAAATCCTGAAGTATTATTTATCTTAGAATTGTGTCACGTTATATGAATAATCACGTGAAAATATGTACATTTTTATTGGTAACGTTATTGGCGGGTCCAGTGGGAAAAATTCTTCCAGTGGGAATTCCCACTGGAGCCACTGGAACTCTGGAAGAATTTGGACATCCAATAAGGTTCCAGACTTCTAGTGAACATCACTGCTTTATTATATATTACATATTATTTCTACATTATTACAAATATTTTAAACTACTTTCGCACTTCGTCGCATCTAATTCTATCACTATATACAAAAAACTAGCTCTACACACTTATTTTTGCTCACTTCACAGTTAGTTATTATCTTCGCTTTTTTGTTTTTGAAAGTGTCAGAAGTCAACGTTGGAATGCGCAAAGTTTCGAAAAGTTGTTGTTTTTCTCGCAAAGTGCCAAAATAAAATAAATTATGTAATAAAAAAAATTTTAAAAATAAACCAAAAAAACAAAAACAAAAAACACGAAACAAAAAAAAATTGAAGCGAAACCTTGAAAGAACTTGCAAAAACGTGCACCCATTTCTCTAAAGAAGCATTCTTGAAAATTTAGAAATTGCTTGGGGTGTGTTCTTGAAAGTGTCAAAAGTCGTCGTTGAAATGCGCAAGGTTTCGAAAAGTTGTTGTTTTTTA